>MU752180.1:194282-224266 GCA_026770625.1 Nicotiana glauca | reverse complement strand
ACATATGTATTTTTCTTTCATACAGACTTGTTGTAGTATTCTATAGTAGTCCGTGAGCTAGTGACACCAGATTTTGGGTAGTGATGTGTTTCAAACTTCCGCATTTTAATATCGTTTTGTTAAAACTAAAGTCTTCCGCACTTATTTAATTATTGTTAGAATATTATATTGTTGAGGTTGGTTAGAGAACGTATAATGTTTGGCTGGCCTAGCTACGTTAGTAGGCGCCATCATGACGCCCAATGATGGAATAAATCCGGGTCGTGACACATACTTATAGCAATGAGGTATAGCAACAGTTACAATCACCAGAGGTTTTAGTTTCTCTGCCTTGCAATGGAGTAAGTATGAAAAAAAAATTAGTTAGAGATTAAATTTAGTTATTTATAAAAAAAAAAGTCCATAAACTAAAATGAAGCATTTACATTTTAAAATAATTCAATAAACTAAATCTATTGATAAAAAGATATATTACCTAGAGCTTTGCGCATTAACGCCAGTGATCCTAAATTTATCTCTCTTACATACTTGTGATTCTATATTTGTCTTTCTTACATTTGAGCAAGAGTCTTATTGGAGCCATACAAAAAATGGCCAAAATCATCACAATTGAAGACATCTCTAAGTGCATAATCTTGAAACATAGTGTAGAAAGTAGGAAGGTCTTCAGTTAGAGTACTCTAAGCCTTACCATAAAAATCATAAGACTTGATGTCATGTCATTATTTTTTTCACTTTCAAAAGAAAAATAAAGAATTAAAGAAAACTAGCTAGAAATTAAGCGAGAGAATAAAATCTCAACAACATCTCCCTCAATACATGAAAAAATGCTAGAAGGAAAACGTTCATGCCATTCAAAACGAGACTCTCTACAAAAGGTCAATATGGCTAAACCATCAACCGCAGAATTAGTATCCCTATAAATATGAGTAATAGAGACCACCTAGTTCATAGCAAAGAGGTGATGAATGCGATTGATAATATCACCGTTTGATGAGGCACAAATCCTTCAGGCTGCAACATGAACCACACCAGAATTAGCAATTTGCAGGGCAACCTGATGCCACCTCTTGTCCCAGGTTTCTTGAATATCAGTGAGAACACCCCAAATCTCATATTTAAAGGATTTATAGATCCTAATCTTGAATAAAAATACAGCAATCTACCTCTCATCAGAATTACAAAAAGTAGCGCTCGCAGTCCTTATCATAATACTCCTTCGAAGAGCCCCGTTCGTGTTCAAAGCTAGCCACCTAATATTATGAGGTAACTGGCCCAAAGAGACTACCTATAAAATTAGAAATCTTCCAATATTATTTAGAAATATCCAAGGAGTAACACAATCTCTAACTATGTCAATAGGGGCCGCTACCTTTTTTTTGACCGAAAGATGCTCGTTTCAGAAAAGAGCATTATTACGTCAATTTCATATTTTCCAGCAAGTGTACCCAAAAGAAAATTCTATAATCGTCATCCATAACTCCTTTTATTTGACACTAAAGTAGTAGTGATTCAACCATGGAGATCAAGAACCAAAAAATGGGACATATCCTCTGCAGCAAGAATGTGAAAGCAAACAACCCAAGCATAAATAAAATCACGCAAAATATCCAAAACAGATTTATCCTCCACTCCACAATCCCTGCAAGTACCCTCTAGAGTAAGATGATGATGATGATATCTTACTAAATTTATTAAAATTTAAATTTTGCCACATAACCAAAGTAAAACTTAATTTTTTATGTCCACACCAACCTTAGATTAACTTTTAAACTTTATCAGACAGAAGATGGTTTGGTAAGAATCTCATACATCGAAGCAAATGTAAAAGAACCACCAGTGCTAAAGGAAAATTCATCATCTCCAAGATATTTCTTAGGAGGCAAAAAGTTACCAAGTAACTCCGCTATCCGTTAAGGAACATAATGAGAAAGGAGTTGAAAATCCATTATGACCAATAACATCCAATAAATTTCAATGTGAACATATGATCATAGAAGAAAATATCAACTATCTCAATTAAAGGTCTATCCATGTATGGCCTCGAAAAATTTCGCCAAGAAATTTCTGGTTTTGTGGTGTCGAGGTAGCTTAATGTGTACAAAGGTTGTAGAAAAGTTCTGATGAAAAGTTTTGGCAGAAGAAGGCGATTCTGCGGTCAATTTTACGACCACAGAACTATTCCATAGACCGCATAAGCGTCGCATAGTTGAGCAGAAAATTTGTTGGATTTTGAAGGTCATTTCCGCGGTCCAATATGCAATCGTATATCCATTCTGCGGTCCGCACTTCTGTCGCAGATTGTGTGTGAAAAATTTTGTTGAGTGATTTTGCGGGCAAATCTGCGGCCGCATAACTGGTCTGTGGACCCAGACCCAACCAGAACAACCCAATTTTTGAGGACCCTTTCTGCAGTCCATTTTGCAGGCCGCATAGCTTTTCTGTGGTCCATTCTGCGACCGCAGAGTTTATTTCGGAGGGTCCATTATCTGATTTTATAACCCGACCCCAATTTGATTAAAATTCCTTGAGGCTTATTTTGGAACAAAAATTTGATAATTTTAGAGAGAAGAGGGGAGTGTTCTAGAGAGAGAAGGAACACCCAAGTGCTTTGTTCGCCAAGATCTTGTCCAAGCTTTGAAATCCAACAAGGAAATCTCACAAGATCTTCACCTAAGAGGTAAGGTTCTAACCCTAGTCTTTACTTTCAAGTTGGGAGCAGTGATTCTTGGGTAGGAGAGTTTTGATTTATGCATGCATGTACCTATGAGGATGGTGGGGAGGTAATTGAGTTAATATGAGTAAACTCTTGGTATTGAATGGATTGTGGAGTGAAGAAAATCTTGTAGAAGAACCTTGCAGTCAAAATTGAACACCTAGTGTTTGAAGAAATGCTTAAATAAGGTGAACCCACGAATATCTTCCTAATTATTGTTCAATTTGTTATGTTTCTAAATAGATTGGGATTGCTAGGATTTTCAAAATATTGTAGCAATTTAAGAAAAGCTCAAACAAGGTATGTTTGCTAAATTTCTCTATTAGAATTGAATTACATGATGTTCCTATAAGTTCCAAGGGTTGGCTCAAGTTCCTAATTATCATGTTCCGAGTTGTTCCTAATAAATTCGATTGTCCCGAGTAAAGAAAGTGTCAAAAGTTATTTATTCAAAATATGTTCCGAATGCTCCTATCACATTATGTTATCCTTCGGGAATGTGTTCAAGAATGATATGTGTATAAAAATGTTATGATTTTGAGTCGTGTTTCAAATGAAAATTATTATGCCAAATTGTATGTGAAAAACTCGATGTACTTAAGACTCTTAAATGCTCATATGTGTACCTAAAGTATGGATTTGAAATGCCTTGTTGTTGCTAACCTATAAAGATGCTGAAAAGTGAAAGAAGTGAGTCGGAGATACAAAGTGTGGCCACCGTGCCAAGAATGAAAGTTATACTTGTGGCTAGTGTAACGATCCAACCAATCATTTTGCTTTCTAGATCTATGTTACCCTAATTAAGACTCCCCGTATGTGCGTTTACTATTTTATAACTTGCGGGGATGGTTTGTTCGGGTTTGGAAGGGTTCAAGTTGAAATCGGAATACTTAGTTCCTTAATATCAGCTTAAAATAGTTAAGTTTCACTTGAGTCTACGTTTTGAGTAAACGAACTTGGAACTACGATTTGACAGTCCCAATAGATTTGTATGATAATTTTGGACTTGTCCATATGTTCAGATCGGGTTTTGGACGATCCGGGAGCGTTTTGGCGCTTAATATTGAAAGTTGGCACATTGAAAGTTTTCATGTTCTTTAAATTTGGTTTGAGGTAGGATTTGGTATTATCGAGGTCTGGTTGGGATTATGAGCCTAGGAATAGTTTTATATGGTGATTTAAGACTTGCATGAAATTTTTTGTATCATTCTAAGTAGTCTAAGTATGATTCGGCGCATTCATAGTAAGTTGGAAAAACTTGAAATTCATAAGTTGATTTGATTGGTTTTGGGGTGTGATTCTTAGTTTTGATGTTGTTTTATATGTTTTGAGGGTTTGAGCGAGTCAGTTTTATGTTTATGAACTTTTTGTTATGTTTGGTCGAAGCCCCGGGGCACTATTATAGGATTCGGAGGGTCGACGGAGCTTGATTGCTCTTTGGAGAAGAGCTGAAGGTGTCTGGCATCTGGTGCATTTGCACCTGCGATGGGAATGGCCACAGGTGTGGCATATCGTTCGCTAAATCATAATGGAGGCGAGTCAGCGAGGTCCATAGAAGCAAAGGATTTCCATAAGCGAACTCGCTTTTGCGATGAAGGGGTCCGCAGATGCGGAGAGAGGCAGCTTGGCCATGGTCGCAGGTGCTCGAGCTGAGCCGCAGAAGCGGGCTCGCAAATGCAAGACTTGGCTACAAGTGCTTCTGGTCGTGGTTTGTGCATGTTCCGCAGATGCGGACAATCGACCACAGGAGCGGTTCCGCCGAAACTGAGATTCTTCTGCAGGTGCGGAAAATCGCTAGGCAGAAGGGGGTGCATTTATATCGGGACTTAGGCTATTTTGGCTCATTTATTTCATCTCTTGGAAAATTTTAGAGCTCTTTGAAGAGGGTTTTTCACCTAACACTTTGAGGTTAGTAATTTCTATATAAGATGAGTTTAATACATGCATTTTGGGTAGATTCTTAGCACATACAGTGTAGAAATTGTGGGTTTTGATACAAATGGGATTTAACCACAAAAATAATTATAGAATTGGGTCAAAATTATATATTTGAGTTTGTGAGGTTATGGGTATGTAAGGCCCCGTGAAATTTTCACTCAAAAATCCAAAATATCGTAGTGCCAAGTTAGGAATATGTGTTAGAAATTTGTAAAATTCTTCGCGGCGAGCTTGCTTGCCACGGTTCGGACCTTTTGGATTGATCTGTGCATTAAAAAGTTAAGGAATAGTGTTTTTCAGAAAAGCGCATTTCTGCGGTCCATTATGCAGTCGCATATTATCTATGCGGACCGCATAGTCGCCGCAGAGTGAGGAAGTATGTTGGTTAGTTTTGAGGTCAACTATGCGGCCAATTATGCGATCTCATAATCAATATGCGGACCGGATAGTCGTCGCATAGCATCCTTGAATTTTTTGTATAGGGCAGTTCTGCGGTGCATTATGCGATCGCAGAATAGGCATGCTGATCGCATATTGGTCGCATACCCCGTTAGTGTATCTAGGTCTTGAGGGTCACTTTTGCGGTCTCTTTTGCAGGCCGCATATCAGTTATGCGGTCGCATATGCAACCGCAGATTGAGTCGTGGCTACCATTTTCTAACTTTTAAAACCCGACCCCATTCTGTTAAAATCATCCCATTAGACCCTCTTGAACTAATTTAGAGTTCTAGAGGGAGAAAGTGATCCCTACCAAGCCTCTACTCAATCCTTGCCCAAATCCTTGAAGATTATCAAGAAAAGTTACTAGGCCTTCATCTTAAGAAAGAACTTGTGCTCTAACCTTTGATTTCGAAATTCCTACTAAATTAAGTAATTATCAAATGGGCTCATGGATATAAGGGTTGATTGTTTTGCATGCATGTATGATAAAAGGTTATGGGGATATTGTGAGCTAAGAATGTAACAAATGGGGTGTAAAATGATAAAAGTTTTTAAAAAAGGTCCTTAAAATTAATAATGCACACTTAGTGCTTGAGAGTATGCTTAAGTGAGCTAGAATCTTGATTATCTCTCTAATTTTTGGATCAACTTGTAATTCTCATAAATAGATCAAAGTTGCTAAGAGTTCCGGAGTTTTTTAAGAATTTAAGGAAAGCTCTATTAAGGTATGTATGTCTAAAACCCCTCTTCTTAGAAATTAAGCTCCGTTGGTGTCTATTCAAATGTTGTAAGAGCAAATTTGATTGATGTATTGATTGTTATTTCACATGAATTGATTTTGCAATTATATATACGTGAAAGGTGTGCCTCAATGTGTTCAATATACTATTTTTAATAATATAAAGATGTGCGGAGAATATGAACCATGTGTTGAAATGCCTAGACTTCAAGTCAAGATTAAAACTGAGATTGTCATGCCAACTATATAAAATCTTATATATTCTTACAACTTGACTTTCTCTTGTATGTATCTATTATCCTAAATTGCAAGGTTAACATTGAAAGTGGAAATAATGTGAAATGTGGCCTAGTGCCAAGTATGATGTAATAATTGTGGCCCCAAGTGCCCATGAATTGATATATGTTGAATAAAGATTGAGATGAGATGATTAATGAAACAGGAACAACGTCTTGTTAAGACGGCCTAGCCGATCGGGCCGTGATCGGATGCCATACCGCACACATGGTGGTATTGTGTTAATATTGAATCCGGAAAATGAGAATGAGATTGTGATTGAGATACATGTCTCAAAAGAGGCAACCTAGCCGATGGGGTCGTGATCGGACTCCGCATAAGAAAGTAGTGGTATTATGAATGATGATGAACATTATTAAATGCCCCAACCTAAAGATATAGAAATTATGTTAAAGTTATATGATCCTTTTATTTGATGATGTGGTGATTGTTTTAAGCTTTTCATTGATCCTTGTGATTTCCTTGTTCTTGTATGATAGTTCTTTCCAATGAGATGATGTTTAGTTATTCATACTAGTACTATTCCATGGTACTAATGTCCCTTTTGCCAGGGGTGCTACATCTTTCAATGGATGTAGGTGGCTCCATAGCAGACAGTGCCGATCGTAGATAGCGGAGCATCCTCCACTCAACAATCTTGGTGAGCCCCTTTTCTTCCAGAGGTGATGTAGTATGTATTTTGTTATAGATTTCCACTTTTGAGGTATAGATGAGGCCTTGTTGCCGGCATTATCATAACTATCTTTTGTATCTTTAGAGACTCCGTAGATGTTTGTGTGTGTTATGTACGGGTGGTGGATGGGTCAATGAACTGTGTTGAATTCTAAACTCTAGTTCTTCTAAACTGTAACTGTATGAAATCTTGAAACTTAACCATGGTTTAAGATTTGTGATATAAAATGAACTAACAATGTTGCATGTACGATCTTTCCTATTGTCTAAATAAACGAAAGCATGGTTTCCTTAATCATAGTGAGCTGGATAGAAAGTGTCCAAAAGGCTTGTTTAGTTGGGTTCACTCAATTGAGCGTCAGTCGTGCCTCCCGAGGTTGGGGTGTGACAGGGTAATATTTATTTTCAAAAATTTTTAGAATCAGACCATGTGGGCCCGGGGGTGAATTTTAAGAATCATCCAATTTTGAAGTTGAAAGTTCAAAGTTCATTAGTTTCAATTTGGGATGTGATTCGTCGTTTCGATGTTGTTATGCATTATTTGAGGCCTCGAGTAGGTCCTTATGATATGGGACTTGTTGGTATATTCGAATGGGGTCCCAAGTGGCTCGAATGAGTTTTGGACAAGGTTCAGATCATTTTGTCGCATTTTGCATTGCTGAAGGAGTTGTTGGTTCTGGTGTGATCACACCTGCGGATGGTTTTGTGTAGGTGCGATGGTCGCAGAAGAGACGAAGGAGTGCAGAGGCAAGGTGAGAGTTGGGTAAGGAAGACTGCAAAAGCAGAGATATGGAGTGCATATGCGGATGCACAGGTGCGAAGTGATAGATCGTAGGATCGAGGAATTGCGCAGGTGCAGATGGTGGCTCACACCTGTGATGCCACAGAAGTGGATACTTTTTCCGTAGGTGCGAGGGTCGAGTTCTCAGCTGGTTTCGCAGAAGTGGCTAATTTGTTCACAAAAGCGAGGAATTCCCAGAAGCTATATATCGAGGTTTCGGGTTCTTTTATCATATTTTGAGATGTGGGACTCGGATTGAGGCGATTCTTGAAGCAATTTTCACCATGTGGACTGGGTTAAGTGTTCTCTACTCATTTAGGGTTTTAGCCTAAATAGTAGGTTTTTGAGTTCTGAACATCGATTCGGAATCTGATTTGAGTGAAACAAGTATGGTTGAACTCATAATTGAATGGGTTTTTGGATTTTATAAGTTTCGTCAGGTTTTGAGGTACAAGCTCGAGTTTTGACTTTTGGCTGATTTTGGGCATTTGATTAAGGATTCGACCTTTATCATTTGGAATTGTTTCCTTGGGCTTTATTTGATGTATTTGAGTTTCTTTTGGCTAGTTTTGAGTCGTTCAGAGGTCGGTACATGCGTGATGGAATCTTTGGAGCATCGTTTGGCTTGCTCGGTATTGGATTTGGCTTGTTCGAGGTAAGTAACACTTCTAAAATTGGTACTGATGAGGGTATGAAACCCTGAATTACGTGTTATGTGTTTGGTGTTGAGGTGACGCACATGCTAGGTGACGGGCGTGTGGGCGTGCACCGTGTGAAGCTTGACTCCATTATTCCTGTGGTACTGTATAGTTACCTGATCTTATCTGTAACCATGAAATATCTATGTACTAGAGCTATTGAGTAGTGATCCATGTTAGAAACCATGTCTAGGCTACATGCTAATTCTGTAGGGACCCACTGAGGTCATATTATTGTTGAATTATTTATTTAAATTGTAATTTCATACTTAGTCATGTTCATTCATTTCATATCATATCTCAGTTTTTGTTGCTATTTATTGACATATCATATCATCATTTTTGGCTACTTTCATGGCATTGTGAGCCCGAAAGACTGCAGAGATTGAAAAGTAGACCTATTTTTTTGGAACTGGGAATGTGATGAGCATTTTATCTCTGAGTTACTTATTTTATTAATTTTATTATGTTGTTATGAACTGTTTCTAGCTATTGGTGTTGAACTCTGACCCTTGTCCCAGCTCGTCACTATTTTCAACCTAAGGTTAGGTTTGTTACTTATTGAGTACATGGGGTCGGTTGTACTCATACTATACTTCTACACCTTGCGTGCATATGTTGGATGTTGATGTTAATGTGATCAACAGGAGATGGAATTGAAGACGTACCTGTGTTCCGATTGTAGCTGCCTTTTGTTCATGGTAGACTTAGATTTATAAAAATATATTTATGTACATTTCGAATAGATGATGTATTTATTTCATACCAGCTTTGTAAATTTTAATCTTAGAAGCTCATGATTTGTACTATCAGTCCTTGGGAAATGTATAAGATTCAGATATTTTCTTTTACTTAATTATCTTATTAAATTTCATTGGAATTGGATTGTTGTTAATTGGCTTACTTAGAGGGTTGGGTTAGGTGCCATCATGACTAGTTGGATTTCGCATTGTGACATAATCATGATAAGTCCGGGTAGTTTAAAGACCCCAATTATGAAATACTTGTATTGTTCGCACTCTACTAGTTAATTGAAGTGCCTAAATTATACTGAAACTTGATAAAGAATTTGTGAAGACCAAACTTCACTTACTTTGAATTTTGGCGGTTACTTGACAGTTAATAAAGATTGTGTTTCCTTGTGTATTAGTCTTATAATAGATTTTAAATCGGATGTTAATAGAGTATTGTCTCTTCTTGTGGAGCGGGCCAAACACCTCGACAGTATAATAGATACATATATGGTTCGTGCCGCTCAACCCTCTGCAGTATACATATTATTCTTGATCGGGTCGTACGACCTCGGCATAAATTGTGCGTGTTAATGCTTGGAGGCCGAATAAACTTGATATTATTTTTATGAATTGAGAGGTTATAATTTATTTATTGGCCCAAAATTTATTTGGAGTTAGTATGTGTTAGTTGAATACTTTTGGTTTACTATCAGTTAAAGAATCATGTAATCACTGCTTGCTATTGCGTTATTATTATTATTATTATTCACATATTCTATGCCTATTTAGCATTCTTGTATTTTATTGTTGGCCCATAGTAAGTGTCGATGTTGATACCTTGTCACTACTTCTTCGAGGTTAGACTGGATACTTACTGGGTACATGATGTTTATGTACTCACGCTATCATGTAGGATCTGAGGCAGGTGCATCTAGCAGTCATTCCAGAGCGCACCCCCGTTATCCCAAGGATTGTGGTGAGATGCTTTTCCTAAGTCCGTTCTGCAGCACTCAGAGTCTCTCTTTTGTATTTACTTTCTGTCTACTCTATTCCAGAAAGTAGCTTAGTATTTTGTATATTCTACTAGTTGCTTATACACATGTGACACTGGGTCTTGGAAGCATGCTAGTAGACATTTGATGGTTTTGGGGTATTTATATAGGAGAAATTGGGTCGTGACAACTCGCAGTGCTAATGAAATGAGATGATGTGAGAAAGGTTATGAAATGATCCTTGATTACTGTTTCAAAATGACTTCGAAAATAGATTTTCCTAAAAGCTTATGTACTCAAGTCATGCCCAAATATGGCTATTTTAAATAATGCTATGCTTTGTAAGTATTTCCAATGTGTTTTAAGCTTTTATATATTCATGAGTTGAAATTGTGTATTGACCTTTTGGGAAAAAGTATTTCAAGAATAAATGGTGTGACACTCGTTTATGATTTAAACTTGCGCTTCGATTGCCAATCATTTTATTCCATTTCTTGGAAAGAAATCTATTGTGTTTAAACTCTTACTTTCTAATGAACTTAAAGTTGTTATTTATGGAATATTCTATATGCTGATATTCATGATGATGGTCCATGAATGAAAAGATATGAAAGTGTGAAATATGAAATACGGACATTGTGCCATGAATGAAGAATCATATATATGGCCAAGAGAGCTAATGAGACAATAATGTTGTAAATGATTGAAAGTACCAATGAGGCTATAAATGATGTGAAAGATTATGAGGTAAATGCAACTGTATTTCTATTTCCCTTGTATGAAAATTAAGAATATATTTTTGGGAGTTTCGTTAGTCACCAACAAAGGGTAGGTTGAAATAGCCTAACCCCGAAACTACATGTGCCGCTATAGGAGTGCATTCTGATTATTCTCCTTATTTGGGATGAGATTGATATGATGAGAATATTCCCCTTAACTGGGATGAGATGATTGCTAGTAGAGGGTGATGTCGATCCACATGACATTGTGGTAAGACGGCCTAGCCGATCGGGTCGTGATCGGATGCCACGCCGCACACATAGTGGTGATTATGATTGTGAATACACATCCACCGGTACATATTGGGGTGAGACGGTAGGACCGCTTTGTGTAGAGATTGTGATTTCGAATACACGTCCACCCGCACACATTGGGGTAAGGCGGCAAAGCCGCTTTGTGTAGATATTGTGATTGTGAATACACCTTCACCTGCACACATTAGGGTGAGGCAGCAGGGCCGCTTTGTATAGAGATTTTTGTGATTACATCTACCCCCACACATTGGGGTGAGGCGGCAGGGCCGCTTTGTGTAGATTGGATCTCTTCACGGTGGTATATCGGTGCTAAAGATTTCCCAACCAAAAAGAATAATATTATCTCATATTTGATTATCATCTTCACAATATTATCTTTGTATTTTAAAAATTATTATGTTCTAACCAGGTACTTGGATATCATTGATTGTTGCTTGTTGTGTCCATGGGTGTCCCTTTTTTATATTGGCATTCTATTAGCTTTACATACTAGTACTATTCCATATGTACTAACATCCCTTTTGTCGGGGGCGCTGCATCTTTAATGGATGCAGGTTTTCATCAGCGGGCATCTTTGGTCCTCGTTAGAAGTTACTCCCTATTCAGCTAGTTTTGGTGAGCCCTAATCTATTCCGGGCCTGATGTCATTCGATGTTGTACTTTGTGTTTTAAGGTATAGCCGGGGCCTTGTTGTCGGCACTTCCATACTACTCTTCAGTTGTACTTAGAGACTCCGTAGACATATTGTGGGTTGTGCTTAGTATTGGAAATTGAACTAGAAGTGTTGGTATTTGGCAAACATGTTTTTTATATAAACTTGTAATATTTTGGAAATTATAAATAAAGCTGCTAATAGTAATGAAATAGGTGTTGTTAATGAAATTCTTTCAATGATTAATTAATGGAGTACATCTCCACTTTATTCAGGGGCAAGATCGGTAGAAGTATTTAGCAGGCTTCGTTAACCGGGTTATCTCGGTTAAGCGCCAGTCGCGCTTCTCGAGGTCGGGGCGTGACAATCCATCTACAAAATATCATACCAAAATGAACAAGTTTTACCATTAATAATTGACTAACAAAATTTTTAATGAATACGCGGCTAAGCCTGCACATATGATTCCATAAAGCTGTACTAAGAGATGAAGAAAAAGACAAAGAAAGAGGCCTACTTTAATCCCATAATTCTTATTCTATAACCGAGACCTAAAAAGCATGGGTTTCGAAATAAATCTTTAGCATAGTATGGCAATAAAAACATTATTAAAGTTGCTTAACTCTTGATACCTCCTTTATCCTTTTTCAAACAGAGATAGTCCCGATAAATAAGATGCACTTTGAGAGAATATTTGTTTCTCTTTCGAATAAAATTCCTAGACACCTTTTCAATTTCGGAACAAGTAAATTCAGGCATGACACAAATTTGCATAGCATACTTAGGAACTATCATAAGAACCTATTGACAAGGGTGATACACCTTGCCAGAATGAGACTTTCAAGTACTTAATCGGCTTTTATATTTATCTACTAAGTAGTTAAATATCCAAAACTAACTTGACCATGAAGAATGGAAAAACCTAAGTAGTGACCTAAATTATCTAAATATTTAAAGCTAGAGAACCGTTGAAAATAACAAATAAGCTCTAGACTCAGGAATAAAACTCTTAGAAACACAAAAAGTGATTCTTCTCCATATGTATCTTCTAACCAGAACAAGTATAAAAGTCATGTAATACCCCCGAGATTACTTATAGTTTGTCCAAAGATGCCTACGCACACGAGACAAGATCGTCCATAAAGAACAAATGAGATAAGGAGGTCCATGTCTACCCAAATAAATAGGAAGCCGAAAACCATCTATAATCTATTTATTAATACCATGAGATAACCTTTTTATGCAAAGCACAAATAGCTAAGGTGATAGCGGGTCACCTTGCCTAAATCCTCTTGAAGCTTACAGGATTCTATGAGTAACAATTAAACTTGTATTGTGGTTTTAAAGATATATAATTTAATCCAATACTAATTGACAAACAAGGAATCTAATATATAAATTAAAGAATAAGATAAGTCAAACCAACGTATAAGCAGACCTCGACCTCGAACAATGGCAACCTCGAGATAGGTGGATAAGAACAATGAAATAATAGGCAAGTCAGATGAACAGTAAGCAAGAAAGTGAATATGTATATTCTCTTCTCAATGGTTCATGGGTTACAAATGATTGGGGTCCCCTTTATATAGTAGGAGAATCCTAAATAAGGCACAATTCCAATTGTAGTAAGGAATCTTATTATATAACTGTCTAACTACCTAGTACAAATCCGTTCCGGAATTTATGCCGTGATCTCAAAGCCACTGCAGGAATCTCACTATTTCCATTATGAAACCATAACAACATTATCTCGAGGCCGGTCACACATCGCCTCAGTGTTCATTGAGCACTTCGATCTTCGAATCTTGTAATTTGCCATCGGGCTCGTGCCTAGTCCATTTCGAACTTATTCTCTAAGTGACCCTTGAGCCCACAGAATCGGGCATGCCTAATTACGATCGTATACAGATAGTCCCTGTGCTTCTTAGAGTAAGATGATAAGAAACGATTTAATCCTCGATCCTCTGATGCCTCAATCAGAATGTCAATTCAGTGACATCTGCGACAGAAATGATTGAAAGGCTGCGTCTGCATAGTTCCCAAGGTCATTAATTGAAGGCGGTTGATGGTCGGCCATTGTCTTCCCCAAACAGTTGAAACGGCCACTATAAATAGGTCAATTTCACAATCTTTACTTCTCAAACCTTTCCCAAATCCTTACTAGTTTCTTCATTTTCTTTGAGTCCCTCGTTTCTTCAATTTTCCCTTGTTGCAAGATCAATTTCTTCTCTTCTTTTGAGTTTCTCAACATCGATGGCTAAAACATCTAAAATCGTTCCTTAGAAAGAAAAAGCCTCCTCGTCATCACAGCCGGCCAGTGGTAGAATAACGGTGCCACCTCGTATCGAGGAGTGCATTCCTGGGCCATGCGAGCTATCTTCTTATTTCAAAATCGATAAGCCTGCATCAGTTCCAGGCCGATGCAAGTCCATGTCCCAATACATCTGCTCGATAACTGAAGACGATTTTGAGCAGGTGAAAAAGGATTGCAATTGGTAGGATAAGGAGGTGGTGATTCCTTCCCTCGAAGAGGACATCACCACTCATGTGGAAGGATACTTAAGTGTGTATACTTATCCTTTCATATTGGGTCCTAGAGATCCAGTCATTCTCGATTTTTGTCACCAATATCAGATGACCCTTGGCTAGATCTACCCTTCTTTCTGGCGCATCGTCAATTTGCTCAGGTATTTTTTGGGCAAGGTCAAGGGGATGTATTTTATCCTCGACCACCTGATCAAGCTATACAGCCTTCGCCTCTATCGAGGTGGTTTGATAAAGATCCAGTATCAGTCCTCGAAGGCGCTATTCTCTAGCATCTATGAGGATAAGGACCAAGAATGGATGGGTCGATTTGTCCGAATCAAGACCTCCCGAATCAAGACCTCCAACTTAATTCCTCCCAAAAGGATGCCATTCCCCGAGTAATGGAACATGAAACATAAGTACAACCCCATCGATGATCTTACTACTTTGCTTTCTCTATTTTTCTTCGAACTAATTCCTTTTCGATGGTGCAAATTCCCCTTGGTTTCCTGGAGCGATTCCGGATCTTGCAGGTTGGGTTCGACAACTAGTCTCAACTTCTTCATATGCAGAACGATGTTGGTGTGATTTGGCCTAGGGTCGATGGGTAGCTTAAAACCATGGTGACTTCCCTTGTTCATATGTTGATGCTTCTCTATAAAATACTTACTTTTCCCTTACGCATGCCTCGAAGAAACTGTTGTTACGAGGCCGCCACCGCCTGGTGAAGAGGAAATCTCGAAGCCAACCAAAGAGAAGAAAAGGAAAAGGGCTTCGCGAACAAGTTCCCCGAAGCCCAAGAAAAATAAGGTTTGAAAGCCTAGGGATGGTCATGCAACCCTATCTACAGAAGTGGTCCAACATCTTCGGGATGATGAGGAAGAAGGAGAGGATGCCGACTACTTGTTGGTAGCTCGGAAGAGGGGGAGCACTGAAGCTTCGAAGGCCGTTGAACCCACGGCGGCTGATGTGATTCAATCACGAACCAAAGAAATAGAAGAGGAGCTCGAGCAGAGTCCCCGATCCATCGAGTGGTAAAAGCGTACCTCGTGTTGGAGGACATCTGGCGAGTGAGACCGAAGAGCCTAATTTCGAGGCCCTCCAAAGAGAAGAGAATGTCCCAAGTGATTCATTAAAATAGATGAATCATCGCCTGGTCATGTGTTCTCTGAAGGGCAGTTTCGAGATGCCCGGGCCATGAAGACTCCCGACGTGGTGACGATCCACGAAGGGAATGATATTTTTCGGGAATGCTTTGCGGGGGTCGAAGATGGTGTCAACCCGAATGCTTCATTTATTTTGTACGAGGCTCAGTGTCTTCTTAAACAAGTAAGTTTTTTCCTCCATAAAAATGTATGTGCTTTATTCTCGCTTTTCTGAGTCTGACTTTTTTCCTTTGTTGAAGGCTGTGATGCTCCATCGACAAGCGTTCTCCAAGTCCCAAGACGAGCTTTCCCAATGCAAGGCCGAAATGAAGAAGCTCATAGAAGAAAGGGATGGCCTCAAACTCCTCTACGTTCAAAAAGAGGAGGAGATCAAGGACCTTCGAGCCGACTTGACGAAGGCTCATCGAGAATAGACCGAGCTCATTGAGAAGGTAATGTAACTTTTTGGGAGTTTGTTATGTGTTTATTTGACTTAGTGACTAACATTTCGACTTTGCAGTCCCAACAGAAGGGTGGTGGAGCATCTTCGAGAAGAGGTCAAGGCGAAAGAGGCCGAGACCCTAGGGCGGAAGCAGCATATGGATCATCTTGCTTTTGAGAAAGATACACTTCGGGCCCAGTTGGCTTCAGTCGAATGTCAACTTCAAAATGTGAAGGTGGAAAGCTTGGCTCGGAGCCGGAAGATTGAGGAGCTCGAAGCTAAGTCAGTCGCCGAACTTGCAAAGGCTAAATCTAAGGCGGAGGCATTTGTGGCCTTTTATTGAGCTGACGCCGAGGCTGCCAACATTCAGACATAGGAGATCTCTATTGCTGCTGAGGTCAAATTGTCATGTGGTGTCGATCACGCCAGGCGACAATCCCGGAGAGAGACTCTCGAGGAAATGCATGCTCGTGGCTTTGACCTCTCAGCTAACATTGACAAGGCAAAAACTTTGGAGGACGAGGTTGTCGCTTTACTCTCCAATGATGAAGACTCTACTAGTGGTTGCGAGAGCAGAAGGGATGAGGATAGAGACCCCGAGGAGGAGGTTCTCAAAAATGTGGCTCCTGAAGATGAAGCTCCTAAAGTAGACTAGGCCTTTAGGATTTTTTTTCTTTTTTATTTTGTGTAAGGCTCCATGTGGGCATTGTAAATATTTTTCATGTATATAAAGACTTTTTTCCTTTTCGCTCCATCTCTGATTTGCTATGAAGTCTGCTTCATTTTTGTTTTGTGATGCATTAGTTTTTGATGTCATAACTTCAATAATTGAGTGAGCATCGACTCGGACTTACAGTAAAACAAACCCTTAGGTTTTTTTGTAATCGATGAACAATCTTATAATAGAATACCTCTTAAGGTTTTTTGGTGAATCCTCGAGCTATGCTTAAGTCGATTTTATGCGAGCTCGGGATGATAGGACCCTCAGGTCCGAGTTGAGTGAGAACAAGGTCTCGAACTCTAAATGTTTTGACCCTTAGATTCTTTTAGGCTGGGCTGAGATGGCCTTTAAGAAATGGCTATTATTTCTCCTTTTCGGCTTAAAAGACTTAGTAAAAATTTCTTTATGCCTTGGCATGCATTTTTTACCCATTTGGTTTTTTGAGGGTTTAGTATCTATCAGAATCCTTTTGTTTTTAGTGCCTTAGCACAAGTTTGTATTTGAATAATTTGATACCTCTTAAGGTTTTTTGATGGATGATTTTATCTAGGGCCTTCGATTATTATGCTGAGGGTAGCCTTTATTAATTGGTTTTCGAAGAATTCGGAGGTCTATTTTTATTGCGGAATTCGGACGTCTCCGAGCCATGTTATTTTGGTCATAGCCTTTATTTCGGCCGTAGCCTTTAGTATGGTCATAGCCTTTGGGTATGTCTTTTGGACTTGTTTCCCGATAAAATTTCGAACTTCTTCGAAATGTTAGTCCCCGAGTATGTTGGCCTTGGCCTTTACATCGAGGGGTGCCTCTTTGAGGTCTTATGAATTCGAGTTTAGACAACTCGAATGTGTTGATTGTCGATGATAGTCCCCGAGTATTTGAGATGTATTTACGTGTTGGCCCTTGAGCCATTTCTCACAGAATCACAAGTATGGAGCTCGTATAATAGCAAATTTCTTTGAGACACAAAGTGTTTGATATAGAAAGAATGCTTCTTTGAATAATTCATACATGCATATATGTTTTTCCATCTTGGATCAACTATTCTACATGGACACGGTTCATCTGACCGTTTGGCCCTTTATACGGTTTTCATATCGAGGCCCTCTTTGGCGTGAAGTATTTTTCTCAAAAATATGACCTCCGAGGGTGATTCCCTTCAGTATTCGAGGTTGATTGAAAAGAAGACATGGATACTGTTGAATTCTCCTTAGGTAGCACATAGTTGTTGCCTCATTAAAAAACCTCACCGAAAAAACCCATTTGGGATAAAACCCGATCTAAAGGAAAAAGAGTGCAACACATGCTTTAAAACCTAAGGTCTCCGTGTAGAAGGGTTTCTCGACATCTTCGATCGGACACCTGCAGTAAGTTAGTATCAAATATAAATGAAAAAAGGGAGAAGGTCATACCTGGGAAATAATATCGTTTGATTAGCGATACATTCCAATTGTTTGGCAATTGTCTGCCTTCCATCGTGGCAAGTTTGTAAGATCTTTTTCCGATGGCTCGGTATGGTCCTTCCCAATTCGGGCCTAGTTTCCCTTCATTCGGATCTAGAGTATTGAGGGTGACTTTCCTTAGAACTAAGTCCTCAATTCCAAAGTGTCGAAGGTTGGTTCTTCTGTTATAATATCTCTCGATTCTTTGCTTCTGTGTAGGGGTATTCATAAAAACCCGAAAAACAGAACCAAACTAAAAACCAAACCAATCTGACTAAGAAAACCGATACATTTTAGGTTTGGTTTTGGTTTTGGTTTTGAATTTTAAAAACCGATCAAATTTGGTTTGGTTTTGGTTTCAATCAAAAAATAACCGAACCAAACCGACGATAAAAGTAGCTATTTAAATTTATTATTACACCTATATATATGTATATTTTTTATACAAAGTTTCTAAAATTTTATGGTATATATTAGTCATTTATATTTTTAGTTTAGTTCTTTGCTATTTAATAATTTAATTCTTTGTCTTTACATTCTTGTTTGATTGGTAATTTTCTTTCCCTAAGTATAAAAAAAATCTATTTCATGCTGAAAAAAATTAATTTTAATTGAGTACTTAAATTATTCATCACTATTTTATTTAATTATCATCAATATATCCTGGTAAATGATAAATTTCGCAAAGAACAATTGATTTGATAATGTTATATTGAAAATGTAGTCGCCGGAATATGCGTTTGATAGTGTATGTCCCATATTTAAGGAAAAAACCGATAAATAATAGAAAAAATCGAAAAACCAACAAAAACTGAATCGATAAAAACCCGACTTAATTGGTTTGGATTGGTTCCAATATTTGAAAAATCGACCTACTTGGTTTGGTTTGGTTTGGTTTGATTTTTGGGAAAAACTGACCCAAACTGAACCATGAACACCCCTACTTCTGTGCAGCCATCCCAACAAGTGCAACTTCCCGTTTTTCATCTAATAACTCGAGGCTAGTATTCATAGCCTCATGATTTGATTCCTCCGATGCATGTCAAAATCTAGCGTTGGGTTCTCCAACCTCGACTGGAATTAAGGCCTCAGAGCCATTACTAAAGAGAACGGGGTTGCCCCCGTGCTGGATTCGATGTCGTTCGATATGCCCAAAGAACCTCAGGTAGAACTTCTCTCCATTTTCCTTTAGTGTCGTTCAACCTTTTCTTTATGTTTGAATGATAGTCTTGTTTGTTGATTCGTCCTGTCCATTTCTGCTTGGGTGATACGGCGTTGATAAGATCCTTTTTATTTTGTGTGCTCAAGGAACTTATTTACCTTGTTGACGATGAATTGCTTCCCGTTGCCACATACGATTTCGGCAGGTATCCCGAATTGACACACGATGTGGTCCCAGATGAAGTTTATAACTTCTTTTTCTCTGACCTTCTCGAAGGCCAGTGCTTCCACCCATTTAGAAAAGTAGTCAGTCATAAACAAAGTGAATTTAGCTTTACCTGGGACCGTTGGTAGAGGGCCAACGATGTCCATTCCCCATTTCATGAAAGGCCATGGGGACAGGACTGAATGAAGTTGCTCTCCATGCTGATGAATCATCGGTGCAAACCTTTGACATTATCACATTTTCTAACAAACTCCTTAGTATCTTTTTCTATGCTATCTGAGTAATAACCTGCGCTATCAATTTTGCAAATCAAAGACTCGGTCCTAGAGCGGTTTCCATAAGTCCCTTCTTGGATCTCTCGTAAAACATAATCGGTGTCCCCCAGCCCTAAGCATACCGCCAATGGTCCATCGAAGGTCCTTCTTTATAATGTTCCATCTTCATCCAATGTGAACCTAGCAGCCTTGGTTCGTAGAGCCCTCGACTCTTTATGGTCCAATGGGACATTTTCATTTTTCAGATATTCAATATACTTATTCCTCCAATCCCAAGTCAAACTTGTAGAATTTATCTCGGCATGACCCTCCTCGACCACAGATCTCGATAATTGGACGACAGTCCCTAAGATAATATTATCTTCCTTGACTAATGATCTCAAGTTTGCGAGTGCATCGGCCTCACTATTTTGTTCTCGAGGTACGTGATCTAGAGTGCACTCCTTGAAGCGATACAAGGTTACCTGTAGCTTGTCCAAATACCTTTGCATCCTATCCTCTTGAACTTCGAAGTTTTTGTTTACTTGGTTCACCACCAATAAAGAATCGCACTTGGCTTCAATGACGTCTATCCCCAAGCTTTTAGCTAGCTCGAGACCTGCAATCATGGCCTCATTCTTGGCCTCATTGTTAGTTAGCCTAGAAGTTTTTATAGATTGTCTAATAGTGTTACATATGGGTGGCTTCAAAACAATTCCAAGCCCAGACACTTTCACATTTGAGGCACCGTTCATGAAGAGGGTCCATACTCCCGATGATGTACCCGATTTTAGTAGAAGTTCATTTTCCACTTTGAGTACGAGGGTTGGCGTAAAATCAGCCATGAAGTCTGCTAAAATTTGAGACTTGATGGATATTCAGGGTTGATATTCGATATCGTACCCGCCAAGTTCGACGGCCCATTTGGCCAACCAGCCCGATAATTCGGGCTTGTGCAAAACATTTTAGAGCGGATAAGTGGTTATCACACATATGGGGTGACACTGAAAATATGGCTTTAATTTTCTAGATGTGCTTATTAATGCAACTGCCAATTTCTCTAAGTGTGGATATCTAGTTTCAGCATCTCCTAAAGTCCGACTTACATAATAGACAGGGAACTACATACCTTGCTCTTTTCGAATTAGTATACCACTTACCGCTATTTCAGACACTGCCAAGTATAAGTACAGCTTCTTATCCACCTTCAGAGTGTGAAGAAGAGGTGGGCTCGATAAGTATCGCTTTAATTCCTCCAATGCTTGTTGGCATTCCGGGGTCCACACGAAATCATTTTTCTTATTGGGTAAGGAAAAGAACCTGTGGCTTCGATTTGATGAGCTTGAAATGAATCGTCCCAAGGCGGCTATCCATCCATTAGCCTTTATACGGCTTTCACACTATCTATGATGATGATATCCTTGAAGGCCTTGATCTTTTCGGGGTTGATTTTGATTCCCCGATTTGATACCATGAAGCCGAGGAACTTGCCCGAGCCAACTTCGAAGGCATATTTTTTGGGGTTAAGTTTCATGTTGTATTTCCTCAAGATTTTGAATGTTTCCTACAAATGAGTCAAATGGTGCTCTGCGTGCAGGGACTTAACTAATATAAACTTCCATTAACTTACCTATTTGTTCTTCGAACATCTTATTTACTAGGCGTTGGTAAGTAGCTCCTGCATTTTTTAGCCCGAAGGGCATTACATTGTAGCAATATGTTCAATACTTGGTAAGAAACAAGGTCTTCTCCTAGTCTTCCGGGTTCATCTAAAATTTGATTATACCCGAAATAGACGTCGAGAAAGGTAAGGATCTCGTGGCCAACCGTGGCATCGATCATACGATCGATGTTAGGCAGTGGAAAAGAGTCTTTAGGGCATGCCTTGTTTAAATCCTTGTAATCTATGCACATTCTAAATTTTTTATTTTTTTAGGGACTACAACTACATTGGCTAACCATTCAGGGTATTTTACCTCCCGAATGGACCCTATTTTAAAAAGTTTAATTATCTCATCCTTTATGAACGCATGCTTCACCTCAGACTGGGCCTTCTCTTTTGCTTCATCAGTTCGAATCTGGGGTCCAAGCTTAGCCGGCGTGTTGTTTTTTCCGGTGGGATCCCTGTCATGTCTAAATGGGACCAAGCAAAACAATCCATGTTATTGATAAGAAATTGAATGTTTTTTTCCTGAGTTTGGGGGTTAACCCCATTCCCATGTATACCTTTTGCTCGGGCATGTACTCAACCAGTATAACTTGTTCTAGCTCCTCGACTGTTAACTTGGTTGCATATGATTCTTCGAAAATGGTAAAAGTTTGAGGAGTAAGGAAATCCTCTTCCTCCTCTTCAATTACTTGTTTCTCCGATTCGATCGAGGTTGGGGATGGTGATTGCTATTTGGCCATCTGTTTATCTTTGGTGATCAATTTTTCTGAGGTCAAAAGTGCTGATATCGGCGTCATCTCGTCGACTGCAAATATTTGTTTTGCAGTATTTTATTCCCCCTAAACTGTTTTCAAAACATCCATCGTTTGGAATTTCATCATTTGATGAAGGGTTGACGGTACTGCCCTCATGTTGTGGATCCTTGGCCTTCCGAGTAGTACATTATATCTCATGTCACCTTCGATAACATGGAATTTTGTATCTTGGATGGTCCCGGCCACGTTTACTGGTAGGATTATCTCTCCCTTCATTGTTTCACTTGCCATGTTGAATTCGTTTAGGACTCGAGATGCAGGGACAATTTGGTCCTGCAGGTCGAGCTGCTCTATGACCCTCGATCTAATTATGTTTGCTGAGCTACATGGGTCCACTAGAACACGTTTAACTTGAATTTTATTTAACAAAATAGAAATTACCAGGGCGTCGTTTTGCGGTTGAGAAATGCCCTCCGCTTCTTTGTCATTGAATGATAGGATGCCTTCGGGCACATAACCCCGAGTCCGCTTTTCTCTGGTGATCGACACCTAGGTGCGTTTGAATATAGGCCCTTGTGGAACATCGACCTCGCTAACGATCATATGAATTACATGCTGCGGTTCTTCTTGCTCATTCTTTCTGTTGGCATCTCTTTTTTTGAAGTGATTCTTAGCTCGATCACTGAGAAACTCTCGAAGGTGGCCCTTGTTAAATAATCGAGCTACCTTCTCCCTCAGCTGTCTGCAGTCTTAGGTCCTATGGCCGTGCGTGCCATGATATTTACACATTAAGTTCGGGTTTCTTTGAGATGGTTTGGTTTGTGTAGGTCTGGGCCTCCTGGTGTCTTTGATCCTTCTGATAGCCAATATTATCCCCGATGCATCAACACTGAAATTATACTCCAATAACCGAGGTGCTTCCATGGGATTGGTATGTTTGTCAAAACCATTCTTACTCATACGTCCCCTAGAATTTTGCCCTTGATCATTTCATCAATCGTTCCGAGGAGGATTGCACCTCGGACCATTGTTTCTCCGATATGTGACATATGGCTGATACCATTCTCTATTCGACCTTGGTTCCCTGTCGGTATCCCTCGGGGCTTTAACTGCCAATCTGTTTGGATGAACTAAACCCGAGGGGGCTCCTAACTGGTCATCCTCGACCCTGATCTTCGATTGATAATGATTATGAGCATCCTCCCAAGTTACAGCTGGATACTCGATCAGATTTTGCTTCAACTGTTGTGACGCTATCGAACACTGCTCGTTCAATCCCTGGGTGAAAGATTGAACGGCCAAACCATTTGTGACCGATGGCAATTCCATTCGATCCATTTGAAATCGGGATACGAACTTCCTTAGTATTTCATCACCTCTCTGTCTTATCTTAAAAATATCTGATTTCCTTGTTGCGACCTTTATGGCGCCGACGTGCGCTTTCATGAAGGCGTCTGCTAGCATAGCAAATTAGTCGATGGAATTCGGTGGCAAGTTGTGATACCAAACCATGGCTCCCTTTGATAGAGTTTCCCCAAAAATTTTCAACCAAACCGACTTGATCTCATCATCATTTAAGTTGTTTCCTTTAATCGCGCATGTGTACGAAGTGATATGTTCATTAGGATCGCTCATCCCCTTGTACTTAGCTATACCGGCATATGGAATTTCTTAGGAATGGGCATCGGGCCGCACTCTGAGGAAATGGCTTTTGCAAGAACTTCTTTGCATCCAAACCTTTTAAGATCGGAGGGAACCCCGGTATTTGGTCAACACGGGAGTTGTATGTTTCCACTTTCTTGTCATTATCTTCAATTTTATTCTCTCCCGACTCAATTCTTTTGGTGAGTTCCTCGAGCAACTTCAAAATTGCAGGATCAGTCCCCGATCTATTATCGTTCGACCTTTATGGCACCGCCTCAGTACGGCGAGTGATTTCCAGTTCGACTACGCTCGGAGTTTTATGTTGACTTTGAAGCTGAGCGATAGCAACCTGCTGAGCTTGTAGCATTTTGAATATTACCTGGAGGCTAACTCCGCCGTCTATTATACCCTGTGTTCCTCGGCCACCAAATAAAACTTCTCTGCGTACACTTCCTCCGGGGTCCGCGCCTAAGTCTGCATTCAAAGCAATGTGCGAACTAACATCGACCAGTTCTGCAATCGGCACTTCCCCAGGGTTAATCGGTGGTACACCGGCTCCTAGAGCAACTACGTTATCATTTTCCTCGTAAAGTCCAAGACCATCCTCGCTATGTACGGGTGCATTTTGTGAGTTTGACATGATTCAACCTGAGAATAAAAATTCTTGACAAGAAAAAGTGCTAAAAATAACGTGTGTTATCAGAATCATTACTGAAACAATCACTATTATCCTTAGGCCCACAGTGGGTGCCAAACTGTTTACCCTAAAATCCGAGTAACAATTAAACTTGTATTGTGGTTTTAAAGATTTGTGATTTAATTCAATACTAATTGATAAACAAGGAATCTAATGTATAAATTAAAGAGTAAGATAAGTCAAACCAATGTATAAACAGACCTCAACCTCGAACAATGGCAACCTCGAGATAGGTGGATAAGAACAATAATATAATAAGGCAAGTCAGATGAACAGTAAGCAAGAAAGTGAAATATGTATATTCTCTTCTCAATGATCATGGGTTACAAATGACTGGGGTTTTCTTTATATAGTAGGGGAATCCTAAATAAGGTACAATTCTAATTGTAGTAAGGAATATACTTATATAGTTGTCTAACCACCTTGTACAAATCCGTTCCGAAATTTACGTCGTGATCTTAGCCACTGGGGGAATCTCGCTCTTTCCCTTATGAAACTGTAATGGTATTATCTCAACGTCAGTCACACGTGGTCTCGGTATTCATCAAGCACTTCGATCTTCGAATCTTGTACTTCCCCATCGGGCTCGCGCCTGGTCCATTTCGAACTTGTTCTCAAAGTGACCTTCGAGCCCACGGAATCGGGCATACGTGATTTCGACCGTATACACTTTCTTAGGGACAATAATGATAACTTATACATTGCCTCCTAAAATTCCTAGTTGTCTAGAGCCTCTGAACGAACTTGCAAATAAAATTTTTAACAATCTCACAACTAGATTAGAAGAAGGTAGCACAAAACTCATCAACTCCTACGGCCTTCAATGACTTTACTTTAAAAAGAACCTTGTAAACTTCATCAAATAAAACTTCTTTATTAATAAAAATCATATTCTCATTACAGATAGGAGGAAAATAACCTTGATAAGATAAGGAGGGGCAATGTTTTAGTCTGATGTTTAAAGTGCACTAACAAAATCTATAGAAAGTTTCTCTAAGATAGTTTTATCAAAGCACTACTCAAAGTCACTAATCCGAAAACAATTGTCAATAGCCTTTTTACGCCGTCCTTTAAAACGAGAGCAAAAATAAAAAAGTACAGTCAAACCAGTCGGCATGAGATTTTTGCTTCTAATAAATTTCCTCCTAATTTATAATAGTTTCATATTCAAGATGCAAGCTTTATGAGGGGCATTATTCCAAGCACCCTTATAGTGTTAAATGTGTATGTTTGTGAGGGGGCACTTGTGCAATGCACATGGGGTGTGCTGACTGTGAGTGTATCGGTATTGAATCATTGAAAAGGTTGAGTTTTTAGCATATATATGCATCGTGCACTTATGTAGGTGCATTCCTTTACCTACTATTTCATGCAAATCATTATCTTATGTGAACTGGTGAAAGAATTATGCTCTGATCATTATATCTGAGAAGCCTGCTTGTTATCTTCTTTGTCTTTGATTCATATTACTGGTATTCACTATTTCAAAGTTGTTCCTTATCTTTATTTACATTTGTTGATTTCTAATTGGACGTAAGCATCATGGATCATTTTGAGGTCAGCTTTAAGGGGTTGATTTTTTCCAACTTCCATATCAATTATGGAGAGAGAGATGGTCAAAACCTCGTCACTACTTCTTCGAAGTTAAAATTTATACTTACTGAGTATATTAGGTCAGTAGTACTCATACTACACTCCTGCACTTCTTGTGCAACTTTTGGTATCGGTATTGGAGTTAAGGGAGGTGTTTTGCTGTTGTTTTTTTGGAGACTCAAGGTAATTCTGCATATCCGCTCACATGTCCTTGGAGTTGCCTTCCTCTCTTTGTTATTACTACTCAGTTCAGACAAACAGTAATGTGAAATTATTTTGGACCTTTGTATTTTGCTACTCTTAGAAGCTCATGCACTCAGTGACACCGGATCCGGGGATGTTATATCATTTTGTACTTGGTAATAAACTTAGAATAATCTATGATATTAGTGAACTTTTTTAGAATTCTTATAGCTATGGTATTGGCTACATTTAATGATTTGAGACTGTTGGTTCGCCTAGCCGGCGTGTTAGTTGCCACCATGACCATTGGTGGATTCGGGTAGTGACAGCTTGGTATTAGATCAAAGGTTGCATAGGTCCCACGAGTCATGATCATGTCTAGTGGAGTCTTGTGGATGGGTAAGGAGATATGTATTCTTATCTTTGAGATACAATAGGATAATTAGAAAACATAACTTTCTTGCATTCTCTATCTTGCGACTTTTTTCCATTCTGAATTTTGAATCTTATTCTTCTATTCTCTAACAAATAGTGAGAACGCGAACTTCAGCCGCAACTGGGCAGGAGCTAGAGCCCTAGGTTGCAGTCGCTACTAGGGGTAGAAGTCAGGGCAGAGGCAGGGTTAGAGCCCAGACTAGAGCACATATAGCACCACCTAGAGGTGGAACACCCGCAGCCACTTATGCTCCTTCTAGAGCACTCTCTGAGGAACTACATATATCTCCATATGGATGAGCCAATAGGACCAACTCAGGTCCTCGAGGGTTTTATTACTACCCAATGCTTCAGGGTGTTTTAGTTTGTATGGTTGGCTTCTTTAAGAGTGTGGCTCATGTGGGTGTACTTCCTATGGCGCCGACTACTTATTAAGTTGGCGGAGGAGCTCAAACTCTAACTTCACACACTCGAGAATAAATGGTTCATGGATTTTAGACTCCATGAGTTCTACACACTGGTATAGCTTAGCCTATCATTGCAGTTAGGCATTAAATTAGGCCCTCTATGTTTATGGGTGAGCAGAAGATGATGGATAAGTTCTAGCAGATGCATCCCCCATACTCTGAGAGTTGTTCTTCTGAGGATGCCCAGGATTTCTTGGATAGATGTCATGAGATATTACACAACATGGGCTAGGTGGAGTACAATAAAGTTGACTTCACTATCTTCCTATTGAGAGGGCCAACCAAGAGGTGGTGGTAGACTTATGAGCAAGGTACACTAGAAGGGTTACTTCCTCTTACATGGACACAGTTCTCTTGTCTTTTCCTATAGAAGTACATGAGCTTTGTGGCCAGTCAGAATGCTTGCAGCAGGATCGTATGTCAATTACGTAGTATGAGATAAGGTTTACTAAGTTATCATGTCATGCAACATTTATGATTCCCCAAGGTTGAGAAGGTGAGGAGGTTTATCGAGGGGCTAGGTGGTATTAAGATTTCTATGACCAAGGGCCCCCATGGTGTTGGTAGATTTAGTGGTGCCTCATATACAGGCAAGGCCACTTTGGGAGAGGCCAGTTCAACATGCCAACTTATTTAGCACCTCGTACCATTCATGACGTTCCACTTCAATCATCATTCAATCCACTTCTATTATAGAGTTTATTTTGCACTCCCTCTATTCACTATTCTTTTGGTGGTTATTTGGGTTATCAAGGGCAGACTTAAGCCCTATATTCCTTTTAAAGGTACAGTGCAACAGGGTTTTTACACTATAATTCCTGCACCAGTTGCTACCCCACATGCCCATCCAGCTAGATATGGAGGTCAGGCAAGTAGAGGTTATCCTAAAGGTGGAGGCCAGGCTCGATGTTATGCTTTCCCTGGTTGACCTGGGGCGGTTGCTTTTTGTAACAACCCGGCCGATCATTTTTGGGATTTACACCCCGATCCCCCATTAACTGTTTCCCCTAAGTTTATTTCTGCTATTTTGGTTTGTCGGGACGTTCGGTATTAGGATTCGAAGAGTTTTGGGACACTTAGTCCCTAAATGAGAGCTTAAGAATTGAACCATGGTCCATAACTGGAACAGTGTGAAGACGACCTCGGAATGGAAATCTGATGGTTTAGTTATCTCCGTTAGGTGATTTCGGGGTTGGGAGCGTGTTCGGAATGTATTTTGGAGGTCCGTAGCTCATTTAGGCTTAAAATGCCGAAGTTTGCATTTTTGAAGTTTCAGGTCTGATAGTGAGTTTTTGATACGAGAGTTGGAATGGAATTCCGGAAGTTGCAGTAGCTCTATCATGTCATTTGGTATGTGTGCGCAAAATTTCAAGTCAATCGGACGTGTTTTGGTTAGGTTTTTTATCGAAAGCGTATTTGGAAGAAATTTGAAGTTCTTAGGCTTGAATCTTTGATTAATTTTTGTACCTGGTGTTGTTTTAGGTGTTTTCAAGGTTGGTACAAGTTTGAATAAGGTATTAGGTGGTATTGGTATTTTTGGTTGAGGTCCCGGGGTCCTCGGGATGATTTCGGGTGGTTAATGGAGTAAATTTCTAAGTGTTGCAGCAGCTGGTATTTTTCTTTCTGTTATTTTCGCTTCTGTGGCTTGGGAACCGTAGAAGCGGAGCCGCAGAAGCGGCCTTGGACATTGCAGAAGTGACCTTGGGTCACCTTCCAAGAAACCGCATAAGCGGATCCGCTTCTGCGAGATGGGAACCACAGAAGCGAAAAATGGGATCTTTAAAGGAAACCGCAGAAGGATCCAGTGCTTCGCTTAAGCGGGACCACAGAAGCAGTCCCTTGTCCGAAGAAGCGGAAATGACTATTCAGAAATAACAATTTCGAGGGTTTAATTTCATAAGTTTGAAAAATCGATTGAGAGCTCGGGAGAAGGATATTTTTAGTGGGTTTTGAAGAGAAAATCATCGGGTAACGTTTCTTTGATCCCTTTTCATTATATTACATTATTATATAGTTAAATACATCACTGGAATTCGAATTTAGGATTAAAAATTGGATAATTTGGGGTAAAACTTCATTGGCAACTATTGAGTTTTGAGTGGGCATTTGACCTCCAATTTGGGAGATTTTTATATGGTTAGACTCGTGAGAGTAAGAGGGTTCTAAAAATGTGAAAATTATTCGATTCTGAGACGTTAGCTTGAGGGGCGTTTTGGTCATTTTACCTACTTTCGCGCCCTAGCTTTAATTTTTATAGCGAAATTAGTTGTTTGCAATATTATTTATGATATATAATTGAATTGAATAGATTTGGACCATTTGGAGTTGGATACTCGTGGCAAAGGCGTGGTTTCTATTGATATTGAGCCGGTTCGAAGTAAGTGGCTTGTCTAACCTTGTGTGGGAGACCTTTCCCCTTAGGACATGATCTTGGATTATTTGAATGCCTCGTACGTGAGGTGACGAGTGCGTACTTGAGCTAATTGTTGTAAACCCATTTCTACTTGATGTATTTAAACTGAGATTTCCTGGTTATTTGTTCATTTTAGACTGTAAGTTCAAACCTGTGCTAGCTTAGGGAAGCATGTTTAGCTGATTTACTTGCTTAAGTTATTTTAACTGTACTATTTGCACTCTGTGAAGCATGTTAGGCTAGAAATTATTATTAATTGTATTGGTTTTAGAATTTATTCTGAGATTATGAGTTGTTGTTGTTGTGTGTGTAAATTGGGACTGCGGGACGGCTTCCCAAGAGATCCCCTTCTACTTGACATATTCTGGATTGAGGGTGCGGGATACCAAGAGATCCCTGGCACATGTACTTCTCTCTCTCTCTCTCTCTCTCTCTCTCTATATATATATATATATATATATATATATATATATATATATATATATATATATATATATATATATATATATATATATATATA
>MU752180.1:178974-193734 GCA_026770625.1 Nicotiana glauca | reverse complement strand
ACGCATGTTTATATATATATATATATATATATATATATATATATATATATTGGGATACCAAGAGATCCCCGGCTTACTTATTGAGGATACCAAGAGATCCTCGGGATATTAAGAGATCCCCAGTGCATATGATGAGGATACCAAGAGATCCCTGGCTACTATTCCTTGTTGAGAGCAGTATTCCTTGTATTGTTACCTTTGCCTTCTATTACTATTCTTCCTTATTTACTTGGTTTAGATTCTCGATGTAGACATTATTTAAACTGCTTCTGTTATCTTATTATTTATTGTGTTTTATCTCAGTAGGGCCCTGACCTTCCTCGTCACTACCCAGCTGAAGTTAGGCTTGGCACTTACTGAGTAGCTGTGGTGTACTCATGCCCTTCTTGTGCATGTTTTTCATGTGCATATCATACAGGTACCTCTACTCAGGCGCACTATCAATGAGGTAGGAGGACTACGGAGACTTCGAGGTAGATATTCTGCGTCCGCAGACCGAGGAGTCTCCCTCTTACTCTATCTTTAGTACTTAGTTTTCTTTCTTCCGGTTGTTAGATATTCTGGAGTTTGGAGCCTTTACTGTACACTTCTGTAGCCTGTATTGCCCGTGAGTTTTCGGGTTTTGGGAATTGTTTTGAACTAGTGATATTGAGTTGTACATGCCGAGCGGCATTCAGTACAGTTTCTTTTAGTTATTTAATTTGGTTTCCTCTATTTTTTTGCAATTATTATACTTCCGCAATATTAGGCTTACTGGTTGTGGGGATTAGGTGCCGTCATGACATGTTCACAGTTGGTAAACTAGGGTCGTGACAAGTTGGTATCAAAGCTCTAGGTTCATAGGAGTCACGAAACACAGGCCGATTTATTAGAGTCTCACTGATCGGTATGGAGACGACTGTTTTTGTCTATGAAAGGCTATGTAACTATTTAGGAAAAGTCTTCATTTCATTTGAATTCCTTGTCATACGATATTTTTGACACCAATTCTAAACTTTTATCTTCTATTCTCTCACAGATGGTGAGGACACGTGCTACACGAGATGACCAGGCACCCGCGCCCCCTGCTGCCGCTGTCAGAGGCCGGGGCCGGGGTAGAGGTCAAGGACGCATACGCGGTACAACCAGAGCACTTTCGCGAGATGCCGCCGAGGTACCACCAGCAGATTCAGTCGGAGCTTAGGCACCTGGCACACCTACTACTGCCACTACTACTCCAGTGCTCCAGGAGACTCTGGCTTGGTTCATAAGCATGTGCACCACCTTGGCTCAAGAAGGGTTGCTTCCCCTTGCTACAGCCACGTCCCAGGCTGGGGCAGGAGCACAGACTCCTGCCGTCCGCACTCCTGAGTAGCGAGTGTAGGTTGAGTAGGCCCCGGAGATTATTCCTACACCGCCTGCAGCACTAGTACCGCCCGAGGATGGGTCAGCTGCTTCAGAGGACGAGCAGCGTAGACTAGAGAGGTTCAAGAAATATGATCCTCCAGTGTTTAGTGGCTTAGCATTAGATGATGCCTTGGGATTTTTGGAGGAGTGTCATCATATTCTTCGCACTATGGGCATATTGGAGTCTAGCGGGTTTTCTTTCATTGCCTTTCAGCTTCGGGGAGCCACCTATGATTGGTGGCATACTTATGAGTTAAATAGTCCAGTCGAGGCTACTTCACTAATTTGGACCCAGTTCTCAGACATGTTTATGAGGGAGTTTGTTCCCCAGAGCCTCAGGGATTCATGGCGCGCGGAGTTTGAGCACTTGCGCCAGGGTGCTATGATAGTTTCAAAGTATGCCATCCGTTATACCAGGTTGGCCAGGCATGCACCGGCCTTGGTTGCGACAGTTTGGGAGAGAGTTCGCAGGTTCATCGAGGGTCTTATTCCACCTATCCGGTCTAGCATGGCTCGAGAGTTGGAGATGGACATCCCCTATCAGTAGGTGGTGAGCATTGCTAGAAGGATTGAGGGTATGCTCGCCAGGGAGCGAGGGGAGAGGGAGTCCAAGAGGTCTCGAGAGTCGGGCCACTACTCTGGTGCCCGTACCCCATCAGCAGGTCAGTATGGTAGAGGTTATTCGAGTCACCCTATGCATTCAGCGTTACCAGCAGCCGATAGTACTCCATCTCCGCCTATACCTCAGGAGCCTTACTATGCACCTCCAGTTTCTAGCACGCCTCCTGCGAGGAGTGCTTCCAGAGGTCAGTCCATCAGGCCTAGCCCCAGTCAGTCATAGCCACCATGTCCTTCTAGATCTTGTTATGAGTGTGGTGACACCCTTCATGTGGTGAGGGATTGCCTTAGACATGGGAGGAGTGCACCTCCACAGACTGCTCAGCCACAACGCGCTCCTCAGAGTTCTCAGGCTATGGACACAGCTCCTGCTGCTACCCCACCTGCCCAGCCAGCCAGGGGCGGAGGTCGGGGAGATAGAGGTCGCCCTCGAGAGAGGGGTCAGGCCAGATATTATTGTATTCCTACTCGTACTGAGTCTGTTGCCTCCGACTCCATCATCACAGGTATTATACTAGTTTGTCATAGAGAGGCATCGGTTCTATTCGATGCAGGCTCTACTTATTCATATGTGTCTTCTTATTTTTCTTCGCATTTGGGTGTGCCTCAGGATTCTTTGAGTGCCCCCGTTTATGTTTCTACTCCTGTGGGAGATTCTCTTGTTGTGGACCGCGTTTATCGGTCATGTTTGGTTACTATTCATGGTTTTGAGACCAGAGCGGATTTATTATTACTCAGTATGGTGGATTTTGACATTATTCTGGGCATGGACTGGTTGTCACCCCATTTTGCTATTCTTGATTGTCACGCCAAGACTGTGACGCTGGCTATGCCAGGTATTCCGCGTATTGAGTGGAGTGGTACTTTAGATCATACTCCCAGTAGCGTTATCTCTTTTCTTAAAGCTCAGTGCATGGTTAAGAAGGGGTGTACTGCATATTTATCTTATGTGAGAGATGTTAGTGTTGATACCCCTTCTATTGACTCAGTTCCAGTGGCACGAGATTATCCCGATGTGTTTCCAGCTGATCTTCCGGGCATGCCGCCCGATAGAGAAATTGATTTTGGCATTGATCTGTTGCTGGGCACTCAGCCCATTTCCATCCCTCCGTATCATATGGCTCATCCTGAGCTGAAGGAGTTAAAGGATCAGTTGCAGGAATTGCTTGGTAAGGGTTTTATTCGACCCAGTGTTTCACCGTGGGGTGCTCCTGTCTTGTTTGTGAAGAAGAAGGATGGTTTTATGCATATGTGCATTGATTATCGCCAGTTGAACAAATTTACAGTGAAGAACCGTTATCCTTTGGCTCATATCAATGATTTGTTTGACCAGCTTCAGGGCGCACAAGTGTTTTCCAAGATTGATTTGCGTTCAGGTTACCATCAGTTGAATATTCGGGAGCCAGATATTCCGAAGACTGCCTTCGGGACTCGGTATGGTCATTACGAGTTCCTTGTTATGTCATTTGGGCTGACCAATGCCCCAGTAGCTTTTATGCATTTGATGCACAGTGTATTCAGGCCATATCTTGACTCCTTCGTTATTATTTTTATTAATGATATTTTGGTATATTCCCGGAGTCGGGATGATCACGAGCAGCACTTGAAGACAGTGCTTCGGGCCTTGAGAGAGAAGAAATTATATGCAAAGTTCTCAAAATGTGAGTTCTTGTTGAGTTCTGTGGCATTCCTAAGCCACACGGTATCGAGTGAGGGCATTCGGGTGGATCCGAAGAAGGTGGAGGCCGTACAGAGTTGTCCCAGGCCCTCCTCAACTACAGAGATCCGTAGTTTCCTTGGCTTGGCGGGCTATTACTGTCGCTTTGTGGAGGGGTTTTCATCGATTGCGGCCCTTATGACTAGATTTACCTAAAATGGTTCCCCATTTCAGTGGATAGAGGAGTGTGAGTCGAGCTTTCAAAAGCTCAAGATAGCTTTGACTTCGGCCCCAATCTTGATGCTGCCTACTGGTTCAGGGTCTTATACAGTTTATTGTGATGCCTCATAGGTTGGACTTGGAGCGGTGTTGATGCAGGACGGTAGGGTGATTGCCTACGCATCCAGATAGTTGAAGATACATGAAAAGAATTACCCTGTCACGACCTTGAGTTAGCTGCTATTGTTCATGCCTTGAAGATCTGGCATCACTATTTGTATGGGGTGCCTTGTGAGATCTATACTGATCATCGGGGTTTGCAGCACTTGCTTAAGCAGAAGGACCTGAATATGCGTCAGAGGAGATGGTTAGAGTTGTTAAAAGATTATGATATTTCTATTATTTATCACCCGGGCAAGGCCAATGTGGTAGCCGATGCCTTGAGTCGCCGGTCAGAGAGTTTGGGGAGTTTGGCATATTTACCAGCTTCAGAGAGACCTATGGCGATGGATGTTCCGGACTTAGCCAGTCAGTTCGTGAGATTGGACCTTTCGAAGCCCAGTCGGGTTCTATCCTGTGTGGTTTCTCGGTCTTCCCTATTTGATCGTATCAGGGAGCGGAAGTATGATGATCCTCATTTGCTTGTCCTCAAGGACAGGGTCCAGCGGGGTTATGCCAGAGATGTGGCTATCGAAGATGACGGGATATTGAGGATGCAGGGCCAGATTTGTTGCCCAATGTCGATGGTCTTCGAGAGTTGATTCTAGCAGAGGCCCATAGTTCGTGGTATTCCATCCATCCAGGTGCCGCGAAGATGTATCAGGACTTGAGGCAACACTATTGGTGAAGGTGGATGAAGAAGGATATAGTTGATTATATGTCTAGATGCCGGCAGGTGAAGTATGAGCACCAGCGTCCGGGTAGGTTGCTTCAGCAGATTGAGATCCCGGAGTGGAAATGGGAGCGTATCACCATGGACTTTGTATCTGGACTTCCACGGACCTTGAAGAAGTTTGATTCCATTTGGGTTATTGTGAATCGGCTGACCAAGTCCGCTCATTTCATTCCTGTGTGTACCACTTATTCATCGGAGCGGCTGGCGGAAATATCAGGGAGATCGTCCGTTTGCATGGTATTCTAGTTTCTATCATTTCAGACCGAGGCACTCAGTTTACTTCGTGGTTTTGGAGAGTTGTACAGCAGGAGTTAGGTACTCGGATGGAGTTGAGCACAGCATTTCACCCCCAGATGGACGGACAGTTCGAGCGCACTATTCAGATTCTTGAGGATATGCTCTGTGCATAGGTGATTGAGTTTGGAGGGTCTTGGGATCATTTCCTGCCATTGGCGGAGTTTGCTTATAACAACAGTTACCAGTCTAGCATTCAGATGGCGCCGTATGTAGCTTTATATGGTAGGAGGTGTAGATCTCCGGTAGGTTGGTTTGAGCGGGGTGAGGCCAGGCTATTGGGCACAGAGATGGTCCAGGATGCATTGGAGAAGGTTAAGGTGGCTCAGGATAGACTCCGTATAGCCCAGTCCAGACAGAAGAGCTACCGGACAGGAAGGTCCGTGATGTTTCATATATGGTTGGTGAGCGGGTTCTGCTTCGGGTCTCACCTATGAAAGGCGTCATGAGGTTTGGGAAGAAAGGAAATCTGAGTCCGAGGTTTATTGGCCCTTTTGAGATCTTGAGGCGAGTTGGGGAGGTTGCTTATGAACTTGCCTTACTTCCCAGCCTAGCCGGAGTTCACCCAGTATTTCATGTGTTTGATGCTCCGGAGGTATCACGGTGATCCGTCACACATGTTGGATTTCAGTTTAATCTAGTTGGACAAGGATCTATCCTATGTTAAGGAGCCAGTGGCTATTTTGGACAGGCAGATCAGAAGGTTAAGGTCAAAGAACATTGCTTTGGTAAAGGTTCAGTGGCGGGGTCAGCCGGCCGAGGAGGCGACTTGGGAGACCGAGCAGGATATGCGCAGCCAATACCCTCATCTTTTCACTACTTCAGGTATATTCTCTATGCTCGTTCGAGGACAAACAAATGTTTAAGTGTAGGAGGATGTAACGACCCGGCCGGTTATTTTTGGAATTTATGCCCCGAACCCCATTAACTGCGTCCCCTAAGTTCATTTCTACTATTTTGGTTTGCCGGGACGTTTGGTGTTAGGATTTGGAGTGTTTTGGGACACTTAGTCCCTAAATGAGAGCTTAAGAATTAAAAAATGGTCCATAATCGGAACAGTGTGAAGACGACCTCGGAATGGAAATCCGATGATTTCGTTAGCTCTGTTAGGTGATTTCGGGGTTGGGAGCATGTAAGGAATGTATTTTGGAGATCTGTAGCTCATTTACGCTTAAAATGCCGAAGTTTGTATTTTTGAATTTTTCAGTCCGATAGTGAGTTTTTTATCCGAAAGTCGGAATGGAATTCCGGAAGTTGCAATAGCTCCGTCATGTCATTTGGTATGTGTGCGCAAAATTTCAGGTCATTCGGACATGTTTTGGTTAGGTTTTTTATCGAAAGCGTATTTGGAAGAAATTTGAAGTTCTTAGGCTTGAATCTTTGATTAATTTTTGTGCCCGGTGTTGTTTTAGGTGTTTTCAAGGTTGGTACAAGTTTGAATAAGGTATTAGGTGGTATTGGTGTTTTTGGTTGAGGTCCCGGGGGCCTCAGGATGATTTCGGGTGGTTAATAGAGTAAATTTCTAAGTGTTGCAGCATCTGGTATTTTTTGTTTTTGGTATTTTCGCTTCTGCGGCTTGGGAACCGCAGAATCGAAGCCGCATAAGCGGCCTTGGACGTCGCAGAAGCGACCTTGGGTCACCTTCCAGGAATCCGCAGAAGTGGAAGGAGTTCCGCAGAAGCAAAAAATGGGATCTTTAAAGGAAACCGCAGAAGCGTCCAGTGCTTTGCTTAAGCGGGACCGCAGAAGCGACAAGCGGAATGACTGTTCAGAAATAATAATTTCGAGAGTTTAATTTCATAAGTTTGAAAAATTGATTGAGAGCTCGGGAGAAGGCAATTTTTAGTGGGTTTTGAAGAGAAAATTATTGGGTAACGTTTCTTCGATCCCTTTTCATTATATTACATCATTATATAGTTAAAATCATCATTGGAATTCGAATTTAGGATCAACAATTGGGTAATTTGGGGTAAAACTTCATTAGCTAAATTATTGAGTTTTGAGACCTCCAATTTGGGAGATTTTTATATGGTTAGACTTGTGAGAGTACGAGGGTTCTAAAAATGTGAAAACTATTCGATTCCGAGACGTTGTCTTGAGGGGCATTTTGGTTATTTTACCTATTTTCGCGCCCTAGCTTTAATTTTTATAGCGGAATCAGTTGTTTGCAATATTATTTACGATATGTGATTGAATTGAATAGATTTGGGCCATTTGGAGTCGGATACTCGTGGCAAAGGCGTGGTTTCTATTGATATTGAGCCGGTTCGAGGTAAGTGGCTTGTCTAACCTTGTGTGGGGGACCTTTCCCCTTAGGACATGATCTTTGAATATTTGAATGCCTTGTACGTGAGGTGACGAGCGCGTACTTGAGATAATTGTTGTAAACCCGTCTACTTGAAGTATTTAAACTGAGATTTCCTGGTTATTTGTTCATTTTAGACTGTAAGTTCAAACATGTGCTAGCTCAAGGAAGCATGTTTAGCTGATTTACTTGCTTAAATTGTTTAACTGTACTATTTGCACTCTGTGAAGCATGTTAGGCTAGAAATTACTATTACTTGTACTAGTTTTGGCATTTATTCTGATATTTTGAGTTGTTGTTGTTGTTGTGTGTTTAAATTGGGACTACGGGACGGCTTCCCGGGAGATCCCCCTGTACTTGACATATTCTAGATTGAGGGTGCGGGATACCAAGAGATCCCTAGCACATGTATTTCTATATATATATTGGGATACCAAGAGATCCCCGGCTTACTTATTGAGGATACCAAGAGATCCTGGGGATACTAAGAGATTCCCAGTGCATATGATGAGGATACCAAGAGATCCTCGGGATACCAAGAGATCCCCGGCTACTATTCCGTGTTGAGATCAGTATTCCTTGTATTGTTACCTTTGCCTTCTATTACTGTTCTTCCTTATTTACCTGGTTTAGATTCTCGTTGTAGACTTTATTTAAATTGCTTATGTTATCTTATTATTTATTATGTTTTATCTTAGTAGGGCCCTGACCTTCCTCGTCACTACCCAATCGAGGTTAGGCTTACTTACTGAGTACCGCTGTGGTGTACTCATGCCATTCCTGCATGTTTTTCATGTGCAGATCATCCAGGTACCTCTACTCAGGCGCACTATCAGTGAGGTAGGAGGACTACGGAGACTTCGAGGTAGATCTGCTGCATCCGCAGACCGACGAGTCTCCCTCGTACTCTATTTTTAGTACTTAATTTTCTTTCTTTCGGTTGTTAGATATTCTGGAGTTTGGAGCCTTTACTATACACTTATGTAGCCTGTATTGCCCGTGAGTTTCCGGGTTTTGGGAATTGTTTTGAACTTGTGATATTGAGTTGTACATGCTGAGTAACATTCAGTACAGTTTCTTTTAGTTATTTAATTTGGTTTCCTCTATTTTTCCAAAATTATTATACTTCTGCAATATTAGGCTTACCTGGTTGTGGGGACTAGGTGCCGTCATGACATGTTCACAGTCGGTGAACTTGGGTCGTGACACTTTTGATGCAATTATTATCGATATTATTTTAGTATGCTATAGAGATGCTTCAGTATTGTTTGATCTGGTTCTACTAATTAGTACACATACATTACTTTGCATCATGGTTGGGTATGTCTCGTGATTCATTGGATATCCATATTTATCTGTCTACACTTGTTGGAAATTTTATTGTGGTGAATCGTGTTTATCATTCTTGTGTGTTTACTTAAATGAGTATGATACTATACTTGATCTCTTGTTATTGGACATGGTGGATTTTGAGGTGATTCTTGGCATGGATTAGTTATCCCCATATCATGCTATCTTTGATTGTCATGACAGGACTGTGGCTTTTTCCATGCTAAGGTTGCCTAGATTAGAGTGGAGAGGATAACTTCGTCATTCTATAGGTAAAGTAATTTCATTTATGAAGGATAAATGTATGGTTGAGAAGGTACACTTAGTGTATTTGGCCTTTGTTCGGGATTCTAGTGCGGGGGTTTCTCTCATGGATTCGATTCACTGTGAGAGAGTTCCCGCATGTTTTTCCTACAAATTTTTCGGGTATGCCACCAGTTTGGGATAATGATTCTGGTATTTAGTTGGTGTCGAAACTCATCCCATATCTATTCCACCAAATCATATGGCTTGAGTTGAGTTAAAAGAGTTGAAGGAGCAGTTGTAAAATTTTCTTGATAAATGATTTATCATATCGAGTGTCCTCATCTTTGCGGTGTGTCGGTGTTGTTTGTGAAGAAGAAAGATGGTACTATTAGAATATGCATTGATTATATGCAATTGAACAAGGTTACTATCAAGAAAAAATATTTGTTGCCTATATTAATGATTTGTTTGATCAGCTTCCGGGTGATAACTTGTTCTCTAAGATTGACTTGAGTTGGGGTTATCATCAATTAAAGATTAGTGCTTGGATATCCCTAAGATGACCTTTAGGAATCGATATGGTCATTATGAGTTCTTTGTGATGTCATTTAGTTCGACTAATATTCCTATGACATTCATGGATTTGATGAAACCTTACTTGGATTCTGTTGTGATTGTATTTTTTGATGATATTTTAGTTACTCTCATAGTAGGGAGGAGCATGAGAAATATTTGAGGATTGTGCTTTAAACTTTGAAGGAGAAGAAGTTGTACGCCAAGTTTTTCAAGTGAGAGTTTTGGTTGGACTCAGTTGCATTCTTGAGTCATGTAGTGTCTGGTGATGGGATTAAGGTTAATCCCAAGAAGATTGAGGTAGTTCAAAATTGGCTTAGACTATCTTCAGTTATAGAGATCAGGAGTTTCTTGCGTTTGCAGGCTACTATTGTTGTTTTGTAGACGGATTTTCATCCATCACAACTCTATATTGGCCAAGTTGACATATAAGGGTATTCATTTTAGATGGTCTGATAAGTGTAAGGAGAGCTATCAGAACCTTAAGACAACTCTGATTACAACCCCAATGTTAGTTTTGCCCATAGGTTCAGGGACATACATGGTATTTTGTGATGCTTTGTGTGTTGGTCTTGGTGTGGTATTGATGCAGGATAATAGGGTGATTTCAGATGCATAACAATAGTTGAAGCCTCACGAGAATAATTATTTAGTTCATGATATGGAGTGGCAGCTATTGTATATATACTCAATATTTGGAGGAATTACTCATACGATGTATCATGTGAGGTTTATACGGATCATTGGAGTCTTCAACACTTGTTCAAGTAGAAGATTTGAATTTGAAATAGTGGAGGTGACTTGAGTTGCTTAAGGACTATGATATCACTATCTTGTATGATCCGAGTAAGGCAAATATGGTAGTAGATTCTTTGAGTAGGAAGGTGGAGAGGATGGGAGTTTTCGTCAGGTATCTAAATCATATGATTCTAAGGATTTTGATTTACACATTCACTCTACAAGACCAAAATGAGTCATTTCCTTGATAGTAGGAATAAAAACCTCAACATCAACCTTCATTGAACCCCTTCTTCCTATCCTTTCTACCTATGAAATGAATCATTGTTCTAGAAGAGGAAGCGTAGGCTAAGGAGAGATATTTGGCTACAGATGTTCAGGATTTGGCAAACAAATTTGTAAGACACAATATTTTTAAGCCTATTAGAATCCTTGCTTGCATTGTTGTGTACTCGTCCTTGTTTGAGCACATTAAGGCTTGCCAGTATGATGGATCCCATTTTTTGGTGCTTAAAGACACAGTTTAGTGAGGTGGTGCTAAGAAGGTGGTCATTAGGGATGATGGTGTTACGCAATTTTAGGGTCAACTTGTGTTCTAATATTGATGGCTTGAGGAAGTTGATACTTTAGGAGGCTCCTAGTTTACTATATTCGGTTCATCTAGGTGCTAAAAAAATATACTGTGACTTGAAGCAACAATATTAGTGGTAGAGGATAAAGACAGACAATGTTGTTAATGTTTCATGGCATTTGAATTGCCAACAAGTTAAGTATGAACATTAGAAACCAGGTGGTTTGACTCAGAAAATGGTTATACTGGAGTGGAAGTGGGAGCATACCACTATGGACTTTGTGGTAGGTTTACCACTTACCCTTAGGATATTTGATGCTATTTGGGTCATGATGGATAGCTTGACTAAATCCGTGCATTTTATGCTAGTGTTGACTACTTATACTTCGGAGAGTGTTAGCTCATATCTACATCAAGGAGATAGTTCATTTGAATGGTGTGTCAGTTTCTATCATTTCAGGAACATGGTAGTCAATTCACATCTTATTTTTTGGAGAGATATTCAGCAAGAATTGGGTATGCAGTTTGAGCTTAGCACAAATTTTCAACCGTAGACAAGTGGTCAGTCCGAGATGACTATTCATATTCTTGAGGATTTGTTTTGATCTTGTGTGATTGACTTTGAAGTTCATCCGTTCTTACCTTTGGTGGAGTTTGCTTACAATAACAATTATCAATCCAGCATCCAAATGGCTTCCTATGAGGCTGTGCATAGTAGGAAGTGTCGTTCTCCTATTGGTTGGTTTGAGCCTAGAGATGCTAGATTGTTGGGTTCAGAACTGGTATGTGATGCTTTGGAGAAGGTAAAGTTGATTCAAGAACGACTTCGAATAGCTCATAGCAAGCAGAAGAATTATGCGAATAAGAAGGTACGTGATGTAGTATATAGGGTGAGAAGGTACTTTTGCAAGTTTCACCCATGAAGGGCGTGATGAAGTTTGGAAAGAAAGGCAAGTTGAGTCCAAGGTTTATTGGATCGTTGAGGTGTTGGAGAAAGTTTGTGAGGTTGCTTATAGGCTTGCTTTTCCTCCTAGACTATTGGGGGTTCATCTGGTATTTCATAATTCTATGCTTTAGAGGTAAAGATAAGTCACATGTTTTGGACTTCATCACAGTACATTTGGATGAGAATTTAGCCTAAGAAGAAGAGTCGATAGCTATTTTGGGCACGTAGGTTCAAAAGTTGAGGTCAAATGAGATTGCTTCAGTGAAGGTGCTTAGGAAAGGAAAACTAAGCGAGAAGACTACCCAGGAGACCTTGTCAGTTAAATAGAGAAGATATCCACATTTCTTCAATAGTACAGGTACATTTCTAAACCCGTTCGAGGACGAACGTTTGTTTAAAAGGTGGAGAATGTAACGACTCGATCGGTCATTTTTGGTTCTAACCTTTATTCGATTCTTCCCATAGGTTGCTTTAATGTTTTATGACTTGTGGGGATGGATGGATTGGTTCTTAAAGGGTTCAAGAGTGTTTCGAACTCTTAGTTCCTAGTTTGAAGTGGGAAATTGAAAAAGTTGACCAAGGTTTAACTTTCGAGAAAATGTTCCCAAATTGGTGTTTTGAAGATTCCAACAGGTTTATATGATGATTTTAGACTTGTGCACAAAGTTTGTTTCAGTCTGAGGTGATAGGATATGATTAGATGCTTGATTGTAAGTGTAAAGGTTCATGAAATTAAGAGAATTTAGATATTTAGTTGATGCACAATTCATAGTTCTGATATTGTTTGTAGTGTTTTCAGATTTTGGATAAGTTTAAATAAGGGATATGAACTTGTTAGGATGGTTGAACGGGTCCCGAGGTGCTTGGATGCCTTTCGGAGTGGTTTTGGATCATTTTGAGCTTGTTTGGAATTTCTAGCACCTGGTGCAATCGCACATGTGCAAGGGGGTTCTCACTTGTGCTCCGCTTCTGCAAAAATTGGTTCGCATATACAAAGTCATGCTTGGGAGCTGAGGACCTCAGATGCAAAGCTAGGATCTCAGATGCGATGTTTCTCCTCCGCTAAGTGTTCGCATATCCGAGGATGTCTGGCAAATAGATTTAAATCAAGTTTTGGCCCATTTTCACCGTTTTGGGGTTTGGAGATTGGGAAAGGCGACTTTTGAGGAGATTTTCGCCCCAATCTATAAAGTAAGTAATTCTACTTGGTTTTGATCATCTATCTTTATTCCTCGTGGATTTATACACCTAAACATGGAATTTTAAAGTGATCAAGAACAACAACATAAGTAATAATTATCCCACACTGCTGGGTCTAGGGAGGGTAGTGTGTACCAGACCTTACCCCTAACTTGTAAGGATAGAGAGGTTGTTTGCAATAGACCCTTGGCTTAGGAAAGCATAAGCTCCACATCAATACAAATATAGACAAGAAGGGATAGCATCAAACTCCATATAAAAGCAGAATAAAATAACAAGATAGTAAGGTGATCAACAATGAAAGAAAATAATGGTTAGTCATAAAAACCTAGTACCAAACAGAAAGCAAGACTGCGTACCAATACTACTGTTATAAACACTCTAGACTACCTACAGTACTGCCCTAATACTCGACCTCCATACCTTCCTCTCTAGGGTCATGTCCTCGATCAGCTGAAGTTGCGCCATGTCTTGCCTAATCACCTCTCGCCACTTCTTCTTCGGCCTTTCTCTATATCTCTAAATACCCTCCAATGTCAACCTCGCACACCTCCTCACCGGGGTGTTTGTGCTCCTCCTCCTCACATGACAAAATCATGCTTCCCGCATCTTGTCCTCAATAGGGTCCAGACCCTTCTTGTCGTGAATAACCTCATTCTTAATCCGATCTAACCTGGTGTGCCCACACATCCATCTTAACATCCTCATCATATGTACATGAGCAATCTTGACTGGCCAACACTCAGCCCCATACAACATAGTCGGTCTGACCACCACTTTACAGAACTTAACTTTAAGTTTCGATGGCATTTTCTTGTCACATAAGCACTGAAAACCATTCTCCATTTCATCCATCCCGCCCCCAATACGTTGTGTGACATCTTTATCAATCTCCCTATCCTCCTAAATAATATACCCAAGGTACTTAAAGCTTCCTTTTATAGGGATGACCTACTAGTCCAGCCTTACTATCACGACCAAAACCTATGGACCGCGACGGGCTCCCGGTACTTTACTCAACCGAGTACCAACATAACATATCATTCTTATTATACTTTCATTGGCAAATGGGCCAAATGGGCCATTATGGGCTAGCCATAATAAACATATGGGAATACTAAATATAAGATGATCCAACTTGATATAAAGACTTATACATGTGATATACAGGCCTATAAGGCCAACATGACCATTTGTAAACTCAAAACATATGCCACCAAGGCCATACAAGCATTTGTATCCATGAAATCTGTCTACAAGCCTCCAAGAGTACACACTTAAAATAATGGTCGGGATAGGGCCCCGCCATAGTAAAACAATACACATCCAAATCATACTGACCAAATAATCAACTCCGGAGCAAATGGAGCACACCAACATCTTCTGCTGAGCTGATAACCTATTTGGAAGACTCTCGATCTATCTATCGGGACCTGCGGGCATGAAAAGTACTGTCCTCAAGCAAAATGGACGTTGATACGAATAATGTACCGAGTATGTAAGGAACATAAATAAGTACATAAAAGACATGGAAGAAATATAAAGTGAATGACTTAACCTGTAAGTCTGGATAACTCTGTAAATCATGAAATACTTATAGTATCATGCATATGCGTATGAATATCATGTCGTGCATAGGTACATATTTCATAACATCATCAGGCCTCTGAGGGCATCCCATCATATCATCTCTGCCACTGTGGGCAAAATCATCAATGTATACTAGCTTATCAGGTGGTGGTGCATATATAACACCGTAACCTTTTCCCATATATATATATAT
>MU752180.1:143680-177581 GCA_026770625.1 Nicotiana glauca | reverse complement strand
GATATTCTTTGAGAAAGATTGCATCGTACTCCCTTAAAATCGCAAAATCTCACACTATGTAGTAAAAATGGTCTCTGTACGAAATGTTTTGAAGCAATACGTTGCTATTGCAATCCAAGAACTTTGCTGAAGCTTTTCTTGAGATTGTAGAGGTTTAAAATGAATTTAGATATTTTTTTAAGTTTTGGGTATGGGTCCCACTTATGTGGTGACTAAGCCACCATTCTTTCTTCATTTGCCGCCTTATAACACAAATTTAAGAGGCATCAAATAAATTTTGACATGCTGCCACATTGGGAGATTTAACTCCTTATCCAAAATGTCTTAATTTACTCAATTAGCTTAGTTACATAATTAATCTCCCACTAAAAATCCATAATTACCCAATTATCTATATAATTAAGAATAATCTCAAATTACTTAAAATACTACTCACTTTAAAGATACCTTATACACCTTAATATCATGGTCATGTGGTACCTTGTATGTTACTAGTCCATAAATATCGAGTATTTTAGCTCAAACCGTATTTTATCCCAAAATGTCAAACTTCAACGAAAATTCATTTTTTTATTTGCTTACCCTCTCACCTTCACGAATTTACTCATCACTTGTTTGAAATAGCATAATACTTATAATCTTCAAATAATCTTGTCCTTGAACTGAGGTCAATTATCATACGACAATTTCACGTATAATACTACAGGGTGTAACATCGTCGTAATATAATACTGCAAAGTGTAACATCATCGTAATATAATACTGCAAAACATAACATCGTTGTAATATAATACAGTAGGACGTAACATCATCGTAATATAAAATACTGTGGGACGTAATATCGATGTAATATTGCGGGGCATAACACTGATGCACTTATCATTCTCATAACCCATAGTTCTTTCAAATACTTTAATATTCTCCCTTCCATTTAGACAACTATTCTTTGAATAATTCAAAGGCCAAGGCATTTCCCCTTTTAGAACTCTTTCTCATACCACAACTTGTGGTCGGAATCCTTCCAATCTCGTAACTGTTGCTATATTTTATCATGCAGCCTATACGACTCTGACCTTGTAAGTGCGCCTATGCAACTCTTCTTTCCTTTTTCCTTCGATTTGTATCCATTAATGAAGTTCTTCGCTCGGTAGTTTGTCAAACTTATGAATATTGCTATATCTTATTTCATAGAGCCAGTTATCCATTCGTATGATTTTACTTCATCTAGGTAGGTCAAACTGTACCATAACTCGTACTTTGATTTATCGTTACTGAGGTCTGCTACCAAACTCCAAGTTACTCTCTTGCTACTTATCATATATGTATACATACAAGTCCTTTAATGCTTCTTCATTACTATTCATCTTAAGAATGATGGTCTAATGTCATCTCATACTTTGTAACTTTTATCCATCTATTGTTGATTTTTATCCATCCGTTGTTGATTCACCTTAATACTGATAACTTGACCTCTTATGTAACATTGTCGCTAGGGCTCACGTCTCATCAGGGAACATCTGAAATGATTAGAATGATCCACCTGGGGGCGATACCATGGTTCCATAACCGTATTTCATAGCATCCCAAAGTGATTCATCCTATAAAGGTTATTCTAATCCCGTACAACTCATGAAATCCCCCATTTTTTTCCAAATCAGTACTCAATCGAAGGCCCAAACATCACCTTTATATATCACAATTACACCCTCATTCTATTACCAGGGCAGCATTCCATCTCTTCTAAATGTTATTAGTCTTAGACTCCTTCGAGTTCATTCGGGCTACAATGAGCTTTCTATAACTTAGAAAAACCCATTAGCTCTCTTGTTTTCATGGGCTTAGTCTCGCTTATCCATTATCGTCACCTTCTCACTTGCCTTTCCTTATCCTTACTCATGTCTTCTTAAAACTTTGTCACTCTACCATACTTTAGCTTGCGACCGACACATATCTATTTATACTGCTCGCAAACTTCCTTCAACTTGCTTGCACTATAGATTTCCTTATGTTATTCTGGAACGTTAAGCGAGACATCACTTCGTCTCAAACTCTTCTTTACTCTTGTAACTGGACCTCTCGATACCTAGAAACCATAGGCTGGAAGATATGCCACTAATGACACTACTATCCTTCCTGGATACTGAATCCCCGCGCTTCTAGCCTTCTATCCGAAGTATAGACTATTCACAATCTTCTACATTTGAGTATCTCGTATGTTGTTCACCTTTACCTTACTACCTTAAAATCTTGTATCGTATCTTCTATCTCTTTTATGACCTCCCTTCCACATAGGTATAATTCACGTCCATAACTTGAAACTCTATTATAACACTAGTACCTCTGGTGCATACATAATCTGGTGGGAGCTCCATACTGGCTTCTTATAAGGTTGGTACTCTTCTAACTGGCTTTATCTTAGAGTCATTTTAGAATATGCTATTGTACTATCTCTCTTGTATCTTTGATATTGACAGTTATCCTGCAATGCTCTCAATTACGATGTCTATAATTTTATGGGTTCAATAATCAGACTTCTAATTTACTTAGTTGGTGTAACTCTTTAGTTTTCTCTTCTCTCTAATCAACCTTTATGTAGGCTTAAACTATTTTTCGATATGCAGCTCATGGTATTGGTTATTACTTCAACCTTTCATGGATTCTATGGAATATCCATGATACAATCTTCTAACAATTCAATCCTTTGTCTATGACATGGACTCAATTCTTTCTTTTAACTTATACCATAGTCTTCTACGCTGTATGATTGTCAACATATATATTGCACTGATAATACTCTGAAATCTTAAATGTGTTCATAACATAACTAACTCTGGATCATTGGTCGAATAATTCATTTTGTTCCTTTTTAGCTTTCTCTAACGTAAGCTATTACTTTTTCTGGTCTTTCTGCCCCATTTTTGCGTGCATACTTAGCTTATCTTAGTTCTCACGCATGCCGAAATTTTCGTGCAGCTCATATGATCTCGAATATTACTTTTAATTTTATTTCCCGTTCATTAGCCACGGTAGGTGCCACTTTCTTATGGAGTGCTTACAATGTTGTTGTGAGACTGTTGTTACAAGACCATTTGCTCTCTAGATCATTGAGCTTAGGTTGAAGCCTTCTTCCTTATTTCCTCAGCTAGACTTTTGTTGTAGTATTTAGGAAGGATCCTCTGACTCTTGTAAATCTGTGATCTTATTATATTGTATACTATACAAAATTTATGATGTCCTTCCTCGCCTATTATTATTTGTAGTTACGTATCTCCACGCCCTTGTGCTTGTAGGGTTACTTCTGAGCTAATATTTTGACTGACTTCCCAGTGGTACTCTCTTTTATTTCCATAATACTAATACGACGCCTTTTTAAATTCCCCAACTCCTTGAATATATCTCAAGGATCACAAAGTCATAACTGCGACGCTAAATTCACCCTACTTGGTTTTACTATGTTTATCTAGCACGATCTATTGATTTATCTGTATCTTCTTGTCTAGCCATAACCAGGCTCTTCCTGAATCAATTGCTAACTACTCGTTGGCCCATTCACATATCAATATTTCACATAAACTTTCTTGGGTTATTTCCTTTTTCTTAACTTACCTCTTGTACTGGCTCTTTTTTTTATTAATAACATCCTGGGCCGGAACCCTTACTTCCCCTCCTTGACGTCGTGGTTGCATAATGTTCTGGAATCGTCGCATTTCTGTAGGATTTGGCTAAGTGCAATCTCATTTTTATTGCATTCCTCCTTTACCATTCCATAATTACTTTAATCATTTAATTCTGATTTAACGCCACATCACTCCATATTCTCCCCTTTAGGGGAGTACTAAGATTTAGAGCTACGGTGATTTACCTATAGATGTTTTACCTCTTTATCTTTTTCATCTTTTCACATCATTGATGATCCTTACTCGCCTTGCGGTAATCATTCTGCACCAAGGATAACAAAATTCCTTACTCACGAGGGTGATACTTAGTGTAACTGGCACATACAATCCCTTAAGCTTAACTTTGCTTACATTGCTTACTTTAGGGAAGCGTCTTTCTGAATAACCATTCTCTGAATTTCTCATGAATCTTCTTTTGTGGTCCATTCTATTATCGCCGAAACGCAATATGAAGTTCTTATGATGCCAACCATTATCAAATTACTCAGTCCCTAATTCATGTTTAGTTTATCTTTTTCACCAGTCCATATTGACTTCTATTACCCTGGGGTCTAACTTTTTTTTTCTGAATCACGTTAGTGTCGCGAACTTATTTCTCAAAGTGAAGATATGACTTTATGGCCTATACTCTTTTTTTTTCTCAAAGCCAGTCACATCTCGTCTTTTCCTTCACTTGAATATAGACTCTGTAATAATATCATCTTTTTTACCTACCGTTGTCATCCATGTATCACATCTTACTCTTAATGCTTCATTAGCTCTCTTCTTATTTCCTGCTAACATTTCTGTTTATCACTTTATTTGAAAATTTCAACAAGATATTCCTTAGCTTTTAGCTCTCCTTTGCTCCATCCACTGGCTCTTCGGGTTGCCTAGAATTATCTCTCTACTAGGGACAGGAGCCATACTAAGATAATATTTATCCTTTTCAGGCTCCTAGTGCCTATCTTTGAAGCACTCGTATCTAGCTATACTATTTTGGAGTGCACCATCTAAGTGTCTCACAAGGAGATCCATTACCACGTTTGCACTATCCTTTGGAAATGTCAACTAACTCTACCAATCCATCCACCATTTTGGGTTACTCTAACCCCAGCCAGATCTTGATAACCCGTCCTTCTCTTAAACTATCTGTTAGCTCCCATATGGCATAACTGAGATCGGTGTGGCCGATTGTACATACACCTGTCACTGTTGAAGGTAACTCAAAATGCTTATATCTCCCTTCCTGAATGGTAAATAATGATAATCTTTATTAACTGGATACCTCATACCCTTCTTCACCTTGCTTCTTTTACTTGCTGAAACTTGTATTTTTCTTATGAATCTCTCATTGTCTTTCTCCATAAAGGTGGATAGATATTCTTGCCCTAAGGCTCCTCATAAAGAGGCTTATACGTCTTAGTACACACATGATCTACTAAAGACCTTACATTTACTTATCATAAGTATCATGAAAAATCAATTTCTTCTGACTCAACTCTTCCATAGTCACATTAAATCTCTTACCACCTATCTTTCTGGGTGTAGACATCGTCGTATTATGAATAAGATAGATTTTAGGAAATTGAGTTCTTACAACTGAGCTCTACCACACGATCTAGAGTAACAAGAAAGTGTGACAGTCCTAAATGCCCTGTAGCCTCCTGCTTATAAGTGTGGTGCATGACACACCCATAAATAAGACTCCAATAGACATGGCTTTTAGACTCCCTATGATAGAACCGCTCTGATACCACTTTTGTCACGACCAAAGCCTATGGACCGTGACGAGAACCCGGTACCTTACTCAATCAAGTACCAACATAATATATCATTCTTATCGTACTTTCATTGGCAAATGGTCCAAAAGAGCCATCATGGGGTAACCAGAATAAACATAGTGGAATACTCAATATAGGACGACCCAACCTGATGCAAAAAACTTATACATGTGATATACGGGTCTATAAGGCCAAAATGATTATTTGTAAACTCAAAACATAGGCCGGCAAGGCCATACAAGCAGTCGTATCCATGATATCTATCTACGAGCCTCTAAGAGTACACACTTAACATAATGGTCGGGACAGGGCCCCGTCATACTAAACAATACACGTCCAAATCATACTGACCAAATAAGCAACTCCGGAGCAAATGGAGCGCACCAACATCTTCCACTGAGTTGATATCCTACTTAGAGGACTCTAGACCTGTTTATCGGGACCTGCGGGAATGAAACGCGGCGTCCCCAAGAAAAAGGGGCGTTAGTACGAATAATGTACCGAGTATGTAAGGCACATAAATAAGTACATAAAAGACATGGAAGAAATATAGAGTAAATGACTCAACCTATAAGTCTGGATAACTCTATAAATCATGAAATACTTATAGTGTCATGCATATGTGTATGAATGCCATGTCGTGCATAGGTGCATTTTTCATAACTTCATCACGCCTCTAAGGGCATCCGATCATATCATCTCGGCCACTGTAGGTAAAATCATCAACGTATACCAGTTGATCAGGTGGTGGTGTGTATATAACGCTGTAACCTTTTCCCATATCACATATACATATATACACACATATATACGTGTGTATAATGCCATCTGGTCATGGGTCAATGTGCATGTATAAATGCATGAAATGCATATGAAATACGTTAATAAAATATCGTGGTAAGTCATACGACCATTATGCCTCTGATTAATATCATGAAATAAAATTTACCAACTTATATATTTTTCTAAGACCAATGAACGGATGATAAAATATTAGGACACATGGGGAATCAAGAACATAAGCATCTCAAGCATTTCTATGAATAGAGTCATTTATGGAAGTTGTACATTTGCTCATTACGTTTGTATTGTGTGGATCATGCCAAATAGAAGGGAAGGATAGTCTTAACATACCTAAATCGATTATCTTGATAATCCTTCTAACACATGTCTTTTGCGACAACATGTAACGGCAAATCGAAGTAGGGAAAATCCATATGATATTCTTTGAGAAAGATTGCATCGTACTCCCTTAAAATCGCAAAATCTCACACTATGTAGTAAAAATGGTCTCTGTACGAAATGTTTTGAAGCAATACGTTGCTATTGCAATCCAAGAACTTTGCTGAAGCTTTTCTTGAGATTGTAGAGGTTTAAAATGAATTTAGATATTTTTTTAAGTTTTGGGTATGGGTCCCACTTATGTGGTGACTAAGCCACCATTCTTTCTTCATTTGCCGCCTTATAACACAAATTTAAGAGGCATCAAATAAATTTTGACATGCTGCCACATTGGGAGATTTAACTCCTTATCCAATGTCTTAATTTACTCAATTAGCTTAGTTACATAATTAATCTCTTACTAAAAATCCATAATTACCAATTATCCACATAATTAAAGACACCTTATGCACCTTACTATCATAGTCATATGGTACCTTGTATGGCACTAGTCCATAAATATCGAGTATTTAGCTCAAGCCGTATTTTATCCCACAATGTCAAACTTCGACGAAAATTCATTTTCCTCGATTTGCTTACCCTCTCACCTTCACGAATTTACTCATCACTTGTTTGAAGTATTATAATTTTTATAATCTCAAAATAATTTTGTCTTTGAACTGAGGTCAATTATCTTACGATAATTTCACGTATCATACTACAGGGTGTAACATTGTCGTAATATAATACTATAAAGTGTAACACCATCGTAATGTAATACTGCTCGTAATACAATACAGCAGGACGTAACATTATTTTAATATAATACTGCGGGACATAATATCGGCATAATATTCGGGGCGTAACACTCACCTCCCCTTCCCCTCCCTGAGTCCCACCAGTGAACTTAGACTCCAGAGTCTGCCTCCATACCACTTAGACTCCAAGCCCTGCCTCCATACCTCTAACTTTGCCTCGCATCTCGTCAATCAATAAGATATCATCTGCAAATAGAATGCACCACGACACCTCCCCTTGGATGTGGTGCGTCAGTATGTTCATCGCTAGGGCAAACTAAAAAAAGGCTGAGTGCTAACCCCTGATGCAACCCTATCATAACTATAAAATGGTTTGAGCCCTCCCCCCCCCCATTGTCCTTACTCGGGTCTTTTGTTCATCATACATGTCCTTAATTACCCTAACGTAGGTAATAGGTGCACCTCTAGCCTCCAAACATCTCCATAAAATCTCCCTCGGAACTTTATCGTACGCCTTTTCTAAGTCGATGAACACCATATGCAAGCCCTTCTTCCTCTCCATATACTGCTCCATCAATCTCCTAACAAAGTGGATGGCTTCTGTAGTCGAATGCCCTGGCATAAACTTTAACGGGTTTTCGAAAATAGACACACTCCTCCTCACCCTTAGCTCTACCACCCTCTCCCAGACGTTCATAGTATGGCTAAGGAGCTTGACCCCGATAATTATTGCAATTCTGGATGTCACCCTTGTTCTTGTATACAGGAACCATCGTGCTCCACCTCCACTCTTCGGGAGTCTTCTTTGTCCTAAAAAAGCATTAAATAACCTAGTGAGCCACTCCAAGCCCAATTTGACCGCACTCTTCCAAAACTCCACCAGGATTTTATCCGTCTCGATCGCTTTGCCCCTACTCATCTTACGCATAGCGCCATCAACCTCATCAACTCTAATCTGCCTACAATACCCAAAGTCCCAAGGACTCCTAGAGAATTCCAAATCACCCAGTACAATGCTCTTGTCCCCCTCCTCATTCAAGAAACTATGGAAGTAGCTCTGCCATCTCCGATGGATAAGCCCCTCATCCAACAAAACTCTATCTTCTTTGTCCTTGATGCACTTCACTTGGTCCAAGTCACAAGCCTTCCTTTTTTGCACCTTTTTTAACCTGAAAAACCTCTTATCCCCACCTCAGCCCTCGAGTTCCTCATACAAATGACTAAAATCTGCAGTCTTGGCCGCCATAACTTATAACTTTACCTCCTTCTTAGCCAACTTATACTGCTCCATATTCTCCCTCTTCTCCTCCTCGTCTACACTTTTCACTAGCTTTAGATACGCCGCTTTCTTGGTTTTCACTTTTCTTTGAACCTTTCCATTCCACCACCACTCTCCTTTATGACTACCAGAGTAACCCATTGAGATACCTAATATCTCTCTTGCAGCTTCCCTAATGCACTGTGCACTCGTCGTCCACAAAGTGTTAGCGTTCCCACTACTTCACCAAGCCCCCATACTCAGTATCTTAGACCCCAACTCCTACTCTTTAGCTTCTGTCAAGGCTCCCTACTTTATCCAATGTTGGCTATACACCACGCTCCTTCTCCTCTTCCTTATGATTTCAAGGTCCATGAGTAGAAGCTTATGAAGATTCAAGAGGTTCTCACTCGGATGACCTTGCAATTCGTCAAAGACCTCTATCAGACTTCCTGCAAAGTAGATAATCAATTTGAGTCTCGGCCACCGAACTCCGGAAGGTGACCAAGTGCTCCATCTTCTTCGGGAAACTCGATTTTGCTACCACCAAATCAAATGCTCTAGCAAAGTCCACCAGAGACGTTCCTCCTCCGTTTTTATCTCCAAATCCAAAGCCACCATGCACATCAGCATACCTCCCATACGTCGCTCCAATGTAATCGTTGAAACCCTCTCTCGTGAAAAGCTTCTCGGTATGCGGAGTACCAAGCACAATCTCATCCAAATCCTCCCAGAAATGCCTCTTTACTTCCTCATCCAAGCTTGCTTGGGCTGCGCATGCACTGATTATGTTCAAAGTAAAACCTCCAACAACTAGCTTAATAGTCATCAACCTGCCATTCACCCTCCTAACCTACACCACTAAATCACAGAGGTCCTTATCAACAAAGATACCTACCCCGATTTGCTGCCCCCATCCTCCCAGAATACCATAGTCTGAACCAGTCCACATCTCGCGCCTTATATCATACCCATCTAGTCTCGTGTACATAAGCTATATTAATCTTTCTTTTCTAGAGAATCTTCGCTAATTGTACAAATTTTCCAGTCAAAGTTCCTATATTTCAAGGCCCTACTCTCAGCCTAGTTGCTCCCTTAGCCCTCTTACCCCCTTACCCCTTGCACCCCTCCGCTGCGATGTCACCCCCCCAATGACAACACCTTATCCTACCATCTTTCACCAAAGCCGCTATAATCTAGCACAATCAGGAAAACAAACGACAAAAATAAAATGAATAATTGAAATATAATATACCACTAAGGGTCGAAAAACAACTGAAGAAATAAAATAAAGGAACTAAGGAGAACTATAATCTCCAACTAAAGGTCAGAAAAATAGATGATGAAATAAAATAAAGGAGCTAATAATCTACAATTAAAGGTCAAAAAGAAAATGTGCAAAACTAGAGCAGAACTACCAGGGATATATTAAATAAAAATTTAAAATAAAGATATAAATAGGTAGATAACAATATAAATAAGTAGGCAAAGCTATCACAAATGAAACTAATTTGACAATGTTAGGGTAAATTCTAACTAAAGATTCAAGAACAAAAATATGCAGATAATGAGATACAATTAAGCTAAAATATCAAACTATCATAATATTAAGACAAGATAGGAACAATAGAAACTGGAATGCAGCCCTTGGAGTTAACAGAAATCTGGCCGATGGTGCTGAATCGCGACAAGCTAGCTGAAAGGGACAATCTGAGAAACTTGGGTCGGTTGTTCTTGAGCCTCGATCACTAGGAGGAGACGCAAGCGCCAGAAAACTATCTGGACAGGAGCTCATGTGTCGACGCGTGATGGGAACTACGCTGGAAAATTGACTGGTCTGGGTGGAATCGATCGACAAATCCCCACACAAATGCAGGTGGTGAAGGGGAGAGAAATAGAGAGAGAGAAGCGCCAAGATACACGGAGTTCCGGTGCCGGATTTTGGCCAGTCGCAGTGGAGAAAGAAAAGAAAGGAAGGAGCGGTAAAGTGAGAGATAAAGAGAAATAACGGAGGATGGGCAGAGAAAGAAAGAGAGGGCGGAGAGAAAAAGGGTGGTACCGATTTAGACTTATGAGAGTGTATTTTAGGGTTTTGAACACCGATTTGGAGTCGTATTTAAAAACTAATCATATAATTAGACTCGTGTGGTTATAGGCCAATGGGATCTTACCCTAGAGTTGGATCTTGACCATGTGGGTCTGAGTTAACTTTTGTTGACTTTTTGAGAATTTATTAAAGCTTGAAGCTTTATTATTTAGGACTATGACTTTATTTGACCTTATTGAGTATTATTTGGCCATATTTGAGCTTGTTGGAGGAGATTTCTAAAGGAGAAGCGATTGTGGAAGGTTGAAGTGGTCTTCGAAGAGGTAAGTCTCGTTGCTATCTTTGGTACGAGGGAATTCACCTAAAATGGACTTGATTGCAATGTGTTACTTGAGTTAGGGTAGTATATATGTAAAGTGACGAGCGCATATTTACGGACCAAGGAGTACACCATGTTTGGGGTAGGTTTAGGCTCCTTTATGCCTTGTTTGATTATGTACCTTTCATAACACATGTTTTACTTGATTGTGTGACTATGTGGGTTTTATAATTATGTTAGATATCATGTCTAGTCTTATGGTTCCTTATTTGGACATGATGATGAATTCTTGATATATTGAGATGTTTTGCCTAAGCCATAGTCAAACTCTATTGTCAAGAACATACATCTGCATCTTTATTTCTTATGTCCTTGTGAAATATACATACAGTATATCAAACACATATGCAGACATCTCTGCATATGGACATAGTTACATGAGCTAAGTTGTGACAATGGTACACTCCATGCGAAGTGATGTGACTATGGTGCAATGAGATATTTTGGCACTTTGAGACATGATTGGATTGGTGACTGATTTATAAGCTATTGAATATTGTTCCAGCGTGCAATAATATTAAATATTAATTTACGCTGCACCGATATTATATTGTATCAGATTGCACGTTGCAATATTAGCACATGGATATGATTCTGTTCTTCCGGAGTCAGGTGATCCCACGTTACATTGGGCTCTATGAGCGAAGGCACATAGAGTTGTGCTTTGTGAGGGGCATTTATGCTATACACTCATACAATGCTGAGTATGTACTGTGATTGTGAGAGGCACTTATGACAGGCGCACATGGTGTGTTGCGTGTGTGTGGATTGCTATCTGTGGAAAAGTTGAGTTTTGAGCATTTATATACATCATGCACTCACGTAGGAGCATTCTTTTGGCTGCTATTTCATGCACATCATTATGTTATGTGGAATCCATAAAAGAATTATGCTTGATCATTATAGCTAAGAAGCACGCTTGCTATTTTTTTTTTACTGTAATCCATAATACTTATATTCACTGTTTTAGAGATGTTCCTTCTCTTTATTGACACTTGCTGATTATCTAATTATAGAAGTATCTTGTTGGTCAAAACCTCATCACCACTTCTTCGAGGTTAGATTTGATACTTATTGAGTATATTGGGTCGGTTATACTCATACTATACTTTTGCACATCTTATGTAGATTTGTGTATCGGCCCTACTAGAGTTAAAGGAGGTGTTGAAGTGTTGATTTTTTGGAGATTGAAGGTAGTGCTGCATATTGATTCGCAGACCCTTGGAGTTGCCTTCCTCTCTCTATTATTACTGCTCAGTTCATGCAACTAGTAATATGAAATTATTATAAACCTTTGTATTTTGCTACTCTTAGAAGCTCACGTACTCAGTGACACCGGATCCGGGGATGTTGTGTTATTTTGTACCTAGTTATCGGACTTATCCTTATCTAAGATATTATTAAACTTGTTTTGACTTATTATATCTATGTTATTAGCTTTATCGTACAGCTGACTTCAGATTAGTGGATGAGGAAGATGATGATGATATTGTGCCCCTAGTTTTTGTGTACAGGAAGAGACATTGAAGAGGGAAAGAAAAGAGAGTTGAACTATGCCTCAGGATCCGCTCCAATAACATCAAAGAAGAGGAGATTGGTGAGGGGAACTAGTAAGCAATTCAGAGATGAAAAAAAATGCCGAACCTTTTTCTAAAACACCTCTTGGCAGAAGGCCAAGCACCAGGGGTAGTAAAAAAACAAGCTGAAGCTCTTGAAAGAAAGAGAAAGGGAAAGTTAGTGAGTCAAGTAATGTGGGTGATCCATTTGAGATACTTGATAAAGGTGTGGAGGCTAGAATAGTGAAGAAAAAAAAATAAGGAGGTCAAGAAGAGGAAGGAAAAAAGTGGAAAACAAATGATGGGAAGAAGGTAAGTTCTAGTGAGAAGGGTTAAGAGAAGGCTAGAGTGATGAGGTTCTCTAAGGCAAAAGTACAGAGGGAAAATAGAGGGAAAATAGTTATTTCTACCATTTCAAATAGATCAGCAAAGTCTGATTAACAAGCTAGAGAAACAAGGGTGGAAGAATCTTTCTGAAACATGGCAAGCTTTTCTACCAAGATGAGATTGTGGATTTCGTCAATCATTGCAACATGGTAGATGGGGTTGTAAAGAGCTCAGTAGGAGGAACTGAAATATTGTTTGACGATGTGAAGCTTGGTGAATGGGTGCCTGCTATAGGGTACTGTGAGTATGTCAAGGGATCATGGCCAAATAAAGAAGAGGGGTTGTTCCTTTGAACATCACTAAGAAGTTCTAAGAAAAGGTAGTGGAGAAAGGCGTTCAAGTGAGAGATGGCCTCTTTTCACAAGATGTTATTTGAGTTTGTGCACAAGCTTGTGTTGAGCACATCTGAGAGAAGACATGAGGCAAACTTTCTTGATATGACCTACATGGACGTGTTGGACAATGAAGTGCAGATAAATCTGCCTAGGGTGACAATCAGTAACATTTGCTAGAGTGGTAGATATGTCAAAGAGTGAGCACTCCCTTCCTTAATGGTTCTTTTTGTTAGAACTAGTTGCTTACTTTGGAGCCCTTGTCAAGAAATGGAAATCAGCAAACATGATAGATGAGTTTTGGCTGGAATTTCTGAAAAGCTATGGGTATGCAGATGAGACTAAAGAGGAGCCCGTTCCTCAAGGTGGTTCTTCTGGAACTGCAGTAACGTTAAAGCTTCAGCAACAGGTGTTAGCCTTGCAACAAAAAGTAGAGATGCACACCTCTAGCCTTCTAGTTCCCAGCCTACCTAGTGTGATCCCTCCCAGTCTGACCGAAATTCCCAACTTCCTTATGCTTTATTTCCTTAGTCATTTCCATGCAATCAATTTGTTTTTGTGGCTTTATAATTGACAATTAAGACTTGGTTTTGTGGATTTATGGTGATGCCTTTAATATTGACGACTGTGTTTTCGCTTGATAGTCCCCCTTTTGCTCTGTTATCTTCTGCTTTTTGATTGCTAGCATCCTTATGTTGACTATGTTGAATGTGTTTTATTGATTTCTATTATCTAGCCCCAGTGGCCATAAACTAGACATTCCTTAGGGCTAACCATTTGGTAGAGTACTTGTCAAATGTTCATTAATGCCAAAAGGGGAAAGATTAAAATATGCACGAAAGTGACTAGTGAATAAATAGAATGATAGTTAGTTGATGTGATAATGTTCATCTAATCACATGGGATTTCGTGCCAATGTGTTTATTATTATCAAAAAGGGAGAATTTTTGTAATCAAATTTTTTGATTAACAAACATGTAAGTTGGTTGAGTAGTGTGCAAGTCTCAGACCATGGTTCTACAGTTGGTTTTTGTACTGCGTCTAACATGAAATTCCAACTATGGTAGGATTCAATTTCATGCTATTTAGGATAGTTTTTCAATTGTAATGAGCTGGAAACCATGTATATTTTTGGAAAATTTTGGTAGATCGTGAATATTCAATCTAAGTCCAAGTTTATAAGTAAAGTCCTTATGGGAAAGAATAATATAAAGAAGATCTTCATCTTCTTTATTGCTGTAACGACCTGACTGGTTATTTTGTGTATTTGAGCCTTGTTTCCCCTATGCTTTTTGTGTGTGTTCGTGGTTTTGGGACTTTCAGGGTTGGATGGTTTTGTTTCAGGAGGGTTTGAGATGGACTTGGGATACTTAGTCTTATTTTGGAAGCTTACTTTGCTAAGAGTTGACCAAGATTTCTTTTGAGTAGACGATCTCGGATCGGTGATTTGATGGTTTCAATAGGTTCGTATGATAAGTGTGGACTAAGGCGTATGCTCGGATTTGGATTCGGAGGTCCTTAGAAGCTTTTGACTTTATTCGCCAAAAGTTGGCAATTTGAAGGTTTGGAGAGTTTATCGGTTTGATCGGGAGTTGACCTTGGGGTTATTGGTTTCCGATTGGTATTTCAGGACTTTGGATAGGTTTATATTTTTTATTGGAACTTGTGTGAAAAGTTTGGTTGCAATCCAAGTTGGTGAGGCATGAATCAGACGCTTGGTTGGAAGTTTAAAAGATCTTGAACTTAAGAGGTGTACAACTAGAGTTTTGATCTTGATACGTAGTTATGGATGTTATCTTGGTGTTTCAAGCTTACAAGCGAATTAATATGAGGTTTATTTATGTTTGGTGGGGCTCGAGGGGTTCGGATGAGTTTCATATTGGTTTCGGACTGATTCAGAAGTTTAGGATTTGCTGATGCTGTAATCATTGCATTTGCAATGATTTGCTCCCAAATGCGAGGTCCACATTTACGGACATGAGCTTGAATTTGCGATAGAGGGGTTGGGGAGGTCGGCTTCGATTTTGAAGCTGGTGTCGCATTTGTGATGGCAGTGTCGTTTTTGTGATGGTTTATGTCGCATTTGCGACGCCTGTTGCTCAGGGCATAGTTTGTATTTACAAGCATGGGTCCCATTTGCGAGCCCCTGGTTGTAAATGCCACATCTAAAACTGGGTTATTAATTGGTATTTCGGGATTTTGGCTTATTCTCTCATATTTTGAACCCTAGACTTGGATAGGGCGATTTTACTAGGAAATTTTCATACAAGACTTTAGGATAAGTGATTTCTATTCATTTATGATATTATTTCAAGAATCTATTGGATTATTAACACAAAAATATGGAGTATGGGATGGCATTTCAGGGTTTTCTTCTCATGCCTCAAAACCAAGGAGCGCGACCGGCGCTCAACCGAGTAAACTCGACTGAGCAAACATGTTAGGTTTCACTCTACCTAAACTAATTCATAAATAAAGAGGAGATGAACTCCATCTATCACAATTTGTAAATATTTCATTAACAACTTCCATTTTGTTTCCATCAGCAGTTTCAACCATAATATCTAAAATATTACAAATTTATATAAATGAAGAAAAACATATTTGTCAAATACCAATATTTCTAATTTAATTTCCAATAACACCACCCACAATCTGTCTACGGAGCCTCTGAATACAACTGAAGAGTAATATGGAAATGCTGGCAACAAGGCTCCGGCTATACGTCAAAATACAAAGTACATGATAAATAATGATACAGGACCCCGAAATAAAGTGGGCTCACCAAGCCGACTGGAAAGAGGATGCGCCACTAGCTGCGACCAACACTGTATGCTATGTAACCACCTACATCCATTTAAAGATGTAGCGCCCCTGGCAAAAGGGACGTTAGTACTGTCGAATAGTACTAGTATGTAAAGGCAAACACCAATCTTAGTAGAATGAATAGTGAAACAAAGAGAAGACGGTCATAATAATCAATAAGTGCTTTACAGAAATATAAGTGAAAAAACCAAGTAAGGATCACATAGTTTCTGATTCAATATTTCCATCTCTTTAGGTTAATAATCTTTAGTGCCAAGTGCCAAGTGCTAAGTGCCAAGTGCCACAACCCACAATGCCACCGTATTTTTACACGGAGTCTGGTCTCGGCCCGACCGGCTAAGCCATCCCAAGTGAGACATATCCAAATTCACAATGATAATCAGAAATACAACATAAATGCCACCATGTGTACAGCATGGCGTCCGATCTCAGTCCGATCGGCTAAGCCGACTCAAATGAGATGTAACCATATTCACAATTTCATCCACAATGCCATTGTGTTATTACACGGAGTCCGATATCGGCCCGACCGGCTAAGCCATCTCACTTGGGACATAAACTCTTTCAATTATTCATTTAATTCACATTTCTTTCCATCTTCTATTACATGGCACAAACAACCCCATTTATTAAGTAGTTCTTGGCACTTGGACACATTTTATAATTCAAAGTCTTTCCCCTTTTATTTGTTTGAATAACAGTATCATTCATGTCAATAAGTTCTATCACATAAGGCATTGCACACATAAGAAAAAGAGCTTGCAAATCATAATCATGTTCTCAAATAGCATGATTACATGATAAATAATTAGAACAATTATGGAACATAAATCTTTCAACCCAATACATTAAGGCAATCAATTCTAGCATGATCAAGTCAAAACTTACACCAATAATTCGGACACCAAGAGTTCGATTCTAAGAAGAAGAGAATTATCCACACATACCTCAATAGAGCTTGTAAGCAAATTTTACTTTTAGAAGTCATTTTAAGACAGTTGAGTCGAGGCTCATTTCGTAATCTGATTCATATATTTCCCTCATTTCATAGGCATCGTTAGGCACAATTATAAATGTTGTTCACATTCTATGTTCACAATTTATTTAATTCATTTTCAAATATCTTCGTAGTTTACCAACCACTAGACACACTCAATCAAGTCAGGGGTATTAAGCATATCAAGTTTTCCTTACCTAATCGGTACACCACTTTTCATTTAAACCACAACGTAAAGCCATACCATGTTAATAAGAAACCTATACGTTAAACATCTATCGTTCAATATAAGGCTCGTTTGGAGTGATCAAGTTTATGAGTTTATAGGGGATAACCCGGAAGGTAGAAATTAGGGACTTTGAGCCAGTCATACTTAAACTTATGAAAACATTATGGAATTCAATTCCGAGAGAGAAAATTTAGCCAACATACCTTGTTTGAGCTTTTCTTAAGTTACCACAATGCACCAACCCTTCTAGCAATAATAATCTATAGAAAGATAGCGGAAATCGATTAATAATTAGAAATATTTCCCATGGTGTAACTCTCTTAGGAATTTCATCAAACACCTAACATGTGAAATAGACTACAAGGTTCTACAATGGAAATTTCTTCTTCCCTTAACCAATTTCAACAAGAACAACCCCAAAATAGTTCTTTAATCCCACATATTATATGTCACATGCATGGCCTATTTCTAACCCCACAATATATTTTTGAACTCATAATCTCTTATATGAAATCTTAGAAGTAGGACTTACCCGGAAGGATAGTGAGCTAGAGATGAGCTTCCTTGATTCTTGAGAATTTGTACAAGATTAGGTGATTGGAAGGATAGATTCCCTCTTTCTCTCTCTATATGCTCTCACCTCTCTCTAGATTCAGTAGAAAATAGCCCCCAAATAAAGCCCCAAAGCCCATTTATCGAAATTGGATCGGATATGAAAATTTTCAAAAATAACCCCCGAAGTCAATTATGTGGTGCAATTATGCTATAGCATAATTATTTTGTGGGCAACAGAATTGCAGCATATCAATTATGTGATAGCATAATCAATTATGCGACAACATAATCAATATGCGATAGCATACTAGTTTTCCCGTCTCTGCTCCACTGTGCGATGCTTATGCGGTCCGCGAAACCGTTTTGCTGTCGCAAAATTGATCGCAGATCCAGACTTTGGTAATTTGATCATAACTTTGTGTAGGAATGTCCAGATGACAAACGGTTAGAAGCTTTAAAAACTAGAATCAAAGATCTTTCTTTTGATAGGTTGTTCATCATATAACACCATATATATATATATATATATGTCTATATGCTCGTCCAAAGTTTGGACTTGTGCGAACTCATTTGAAATTTTAGCCTATTATGTAGTTTTCTAACTTGACTTAGACTTAGGCCTCTCATTAGACCCCACATTATTTATTTTGTGATTTATACACTTATTTACCATATCCTATTCATATACATCATTTTAGTAACACATAAAATATTATAATTGTCCTACCTGGCACCACGAAATCCTAAATTACTTGGCAAAATTTTTCGGAGCCTTAAATTTTTCCTACAATCTAAGAAAGTGTTGAGCTGTGATTTGGACTTGGATTTGATAACCAAATACATATTTGGACTCATAGGATTATGGGTAGTCGGGATCTATCCCTTAACTCTAGTTTGACCGCAGGGGCCTGTGGTTGACTTTTGTTGACTTTTTGAAAATCGTTTAAAGATTGAGCTTTATCATTTGGGATTGATTCATATAGCATTATTTGACGTTATTGAGTTGTACTTAACTAGATGCGAGGCGTTTAGAGGTTGTGTTTGAAAGGAAAACCTATTTTGGAGGTTGAAATTACCCGGTGGAGGTAAGTCTCTAGTCTATCCTTGTAAGAGAAAAATTCTCCCCATAGGTAATTTGCTTTCTATTTGCTACATGATTTAGGTGCTTTATATATGTGAGGTGATGAGCATATATACATAGTTATTTTTTGACCATATCCGCTTAGAGTTAGGCGTATATCATGCCTTATTGAGACTTTTATTATCCTTGCTTCCTTGACTTTTTGACTATGTGATGAATCTTAAATTATATTTTGAGACTATGTGATTATTATGAATTTTGATTTGAACTTGACGGACTCGTTTCACCATGTTGGGCTTTCTATTTTACCCATATTTATGCAATTGGATTATTTCACTTATGTTTTGATATTATCTTCTCTTGTTGCTCATATTTGATATCATGATCGGGCCATAGAATAATAAATGAACATTTTTAATTGATATAATAGTTAAATTACATGATTAGCCATAGCTAGCTCTTATTCATGTTGATTTTATCAGCAAAATTCATGTCCCGGTGCGCCTTTTTTACATCATCTCATATGCATATACGTGAGTCGGAGAGTTGGATATTGCGGAAAGGTAAGGATTTGGCACAAAGTAAATTATGAGCAATGGACTTCAGTATTATTAGTGGATCGGGTTGCATGCCGCAACAATGCTTGGATATGAATTCCTCCCTCTGGAGTTAGATGGTTAACCACGTTAATTTGGGCCCTATGAGCACAACACTCAGATTGGTGTTATTTTGGACACTTGTCCTGTGTCGGGCATATAATTTGATACTGTGAGGTGTTGAGTTAGATCAAGAGAGTGCATATGAATTTTTATTCATGTCGTAGCCCTCATTTGTACTTATCGTTCAGTTTTATCCTGAATTTGAAAGTAACAGAGATATGTGACTTTGTATTGTGGTTTTGTGCCTGAAAAGCATGCCAAAATATAAGTTATTTATATGTCTTAATCCTTGTATCCATTTGATGATATCATGTCATATTTACTACTTTCTTTAATACTTTCACTTGCTTATTATACTGCTAATGAGTGTAAGTGTCGATCCCTCGTTACTACTTTTTCGAGGGTAGACTTGATACTTACAAAGTACTCATATTATACTTCTACAAATTTTGTGCAGATTTTGAGGCCGGTACTAGTTTACCCATCCAGCTGCTTAGTGACTTACATTTGGAGACTTCATGGTGAGCTGCCTACTTGTTCGATCTGCATCACATGGAGTCCCCTCCATGTTATCTATTTCTGTATTTGTTTCTTTCGAACAGATATTGCTATGTTATTAGACATAATTTACTCTTAATATTAGATGCTCGTGAGAGTTGTGACACTGGGTCTTGGGTATCGTTAGACAGTTGTGGTCGTGTTTAGACCCTGTTTTAGAGATACGTAACTTTATGTTGGATTTTGACACTATTCTATTTTCATATTTTTTTTATCACTCAATTAATAACTTAATAAATTGGCATTTGTTATTGTTAATGAGTGTTGACTTGCCTAATAAGAAGGTTAGGCACCATCACGATCTTTGGTGGGAACAATTCTCTAGGGCTACGAGATTTTTCATCATTGTCTCTTAGTTAACCCTACTGCTATCCGTGTGCAATATGTATGTAGCGTTTGACTTATTGCAATTCTTTGCACATGCACAATATCTTCTCGCGAACAATAAAAGCCCAGTCACAAATCCAATGCCTACAAAAACCAAATTTTGATGACAAAGCAACCAATTCATTAAGATCAATCTCAGTACCCGAGATCCCCCATTTTGCTTCTCCAATCCCATTCACCAAATTGCACTGAGCATAGGCATTCCCACCTCCCAAACATACTGCAGTAACCAATAATTCTACTGCCTCCATGTCACCGATAACTCAGGTTTCTTCAAAACCCATTTGGATAAGGCAATCAAATTCTTCTCAGGAACATAGGGTATCTTCAACACTCTCAAAACAAATTCCTCAAAGAAATACAAGTCAATTTCCTCCGGGCTGGACTATCTAAATCTAGCAAGAATACAATTACTCTATAATAGAGAGACAACACGCTCTCTAATTCCTCCAAATTTACTACCTTTACTTCCTCCACATTTTCATCATTTTCCCTCACAACCTCATTATCTCCAAAATCATAACCATTAGCAGCTGTAAGATAATTCTCAATTCCATAAAAAACAGAGGATCCTTCAACAGACTCTAGTGGAACAACTCCAAGATTGTCTCCTAATACTATGCCTTTAAGGAAATCATCATTTTTATTAAATTGCGCTCTCTCTGTCTCTGTCTCTATCTCTGTCTCTCTCTCCCTCCCTCTCCCTCTCCCTCTCCCTCTCCCTCTCTCAGTAGGCTCAAGACGGTCTTGGCAACTAAAACCTATCAGAATCGACTCCTTATTAGCAAATTCATTAGTCAAGTTATGTTCATTTCTCTTGGGACTTCCATCAAACACATGGATTAAAACCTTTTGAGAAATCTGCCTAGCTCTTAGAGGACATTTATTGTTACGCCCCAAACTCGGGGAGCGCGACCGGCGCTCAACCGAGTGAACCCGGCTAAGCAAGCCTATTAGGTTTTTTCTACCCAGCTCGCTTATGCATTAAGAGAAAACATACTTTCATTGATTAACTATTAAGGAGATCGTGAATACGATTCCAAGTCATTTCCTTAGTTACTTCATTAATTAATGTCTCACAATACACACCATTTCATAGTATAAAGTGGAATACATAATTCAAACCTAACATGATTCATTTGACTTTCCCAGCATCCATATACATATAACCCACACTATGTCTATAGAGCTTCTAAAAAGATACAAAAGAGTACTACAAAAGTATCGGCGACAAGGCCCCAGCTATAACTCAAGTACAACACATAAGGAGCAAAACATGTATGACCCCGAAATGAAATGGGGCTCACTAAGACTGCTGGGAGGAGAATGTACCGCTAACATGAGTCAATACTACCTGCTATGGAACCACCTGCATACATTTAAGACATAGCGCCCTCGGCAAAAAGGATGTTAGTGCCATCGAATAGGATCAATATATATAATTAAACAACATCTTATTAAAATGAACAATGATATAGGAAAGAAGTAATCATAAAATCAATAAAAGCCTTAAGCAACTCCATAACATCAAATAGAGAATCATGTGAGTTTTCTAGTAAATTTTCATAGCTTTAGGTTAGGACATCTTTAATACTGATACACCGTAATTCACAATAACACCGCATTCTTATGCGGATTCTGATTACGACCCAATCGGCTAGGTCGTCTCATTAGAGACATCAACCATGATCACCTTTTCATTCTCAAATTCCAATTTCAATTTCCATCATAATTACCACCATATGTGCAACATGGTGTCCGATCACGGCCCGGTCGGCTAGGCCATCTCGCTCGATACATTATCATTTTCTATCAATCATCTCATTTCATACTTCTTTCACGTTTTTTAGTTCATCGGTACTAGTGGCCACAATTGTTATATCATACTTGGCACTTGTTCGCATTTCATAATTCAAGTTCTTTTCTACATTCCACCTTATTATCATATCAACAGCAACAAGGCCTTACATTCAAGATTTTGATTTCACACGTAAACAATTGAAAATCTAAGGCACATATAGGCTTTTCACACAATTTAGCATAACAATATTTATTTCGCATTTTACTTGAAGTCGGCATTTGTAGCGCATATTCCATATTTTTACACATCTTCAAATGATAACATAATACGGGAACACATATTGCACGTATATCTTTCAAAGCAAGTACATAAGATAGAAATTTCTATATCGATCAATTTGGAATTACACCGATTGTATGAACACCAAGGGGTTCAATTCTAAGAAGAGGGGGTTTTATCCATACATACCTCAATTGAGCTTCTTTTGTCACGCCTCAATATCAAGGGACATGACCTACGCACAACCGAGTAAACTCGAGTGAGCAAGCCTGTTAGATTTCATTCTACCCAAATTCGTCATTTTTCATTAGCAGCTTCAACCATAACTTCAGAAATATTACCAGTTTATATATTCATTTATAACATGTTTGCTAAATACCAACATTTCTAGTTCAATCCCAATATTAAACACCACCCACAATCTGTCTACGAAGACTCTAAGTACAACTGAATAGTAACATGGAAATGCCGGCAACAAGGCTTTGGCTATACCTCAAAAGCAAATTACATGAGAAACAAAATATACAGGAATCCAAAATGAAGTGGAGCTCACCAAGTTAGTTGAAAAGAGTACCGCAATCACTAATAGATGCCGCCTGTTGTGGAACCACCTGTATCAATTAAAGATACAGCGCCCCCGGCAAAGGGATATTAGTGCCGTCGAATAGCACTAGTATGTATAGCTAAAAGTCCTCTTTCAAATTATAATGCCAATACAAGAAAAAGAAAACCATGTAAATAACAAGTAACAATCAATGATATCCAAAGGCCAAGTGAAGACATAACAATTTTTCAATACAAAAATCAGACGGAGAAAATGATACTCGAAATATGAAGACAATATTATTATTGGATAGAAGATTTTTAATACCAGTTCACCACAATTAACAATACTTCTATTCACAGTACCATTGTTCACAATATGCATAACATAACCAACTTCACAATACCATCGTGAATCTAGCACGGACTCCGTTCACAACCAGGTTGGCTAGGTCGTCTTATTTAAAGATATCAACCACGATCAAAATCTCAATTTCAATTTCAATTTCGAATTCTAGCACAATTACCACCATGTGTATGGCATGGTGTCCGATCACGGCCCCGATCGGCTAGGCCGTCTTATTTGAAGACATTAACCACAATAACAATTTCAATCATAATTTGTTGCACAATTACCACCATGTGTGCGGCAAGGCATCCGATCACAGCCTGATAGGCTAGGCCGTCTCACCTAAGACATTACCACAATCATAAATTTAAATCATAATTTCTTACACAATTACCACCATGTGTGCGAAATGGCGTTTGATCACAGCCCGATCGGCTAGGCCGTCTCACCCGAGACCTTATCATTTTCTATCAATCACCTCATCCCAATTAACGAGAATAATTTTATCATATCAATCTCATCCCAAATAAGGGGAAAAACATTTTTTATTTTCATACAAAGGAAACATAATTATAGATTCCATTTACCTCATAACCTTTCATATCGTATATCACTTCATTGGTACTTTTATCCACTTACAACATCATTATTTTATTGGCTCACTTGGCCATACATATGATTCTTCTTTCAAGGCACAATGGCCGTATTTTATATTCCACACTTTTATTTCTTTCCTTTCATGGATCATCATCATAATTATCAACATATAGAATATTCCGGAAATCACAACTTCAAGTTGACTAAAAATGAAGACTTTAAACACAATAGATTTCTTTCCAATAAATGGAGTAAAATAATTGGCAATCGAAGCACAAGTTAAGATCATATAAAAGTAACAAACTATTTAATTCTTGAAATACTTTCCCCCAAATAGGGCAACACACAATTTCAACTCATGAATATGTACGAGCTCAAAACACATTGGGAAGACTTACAAGACATATAATTAGTTAACACAACCACATTTTGGGCATGGCTTGAGTATATAAGCTTTTAGGCAAATCTACTTTCAAATTTATTTATAAACACTTGAATCATGACTCACTTCATAACCTTTCTCACATCAATCATTTCATTGCATCGGCACCATTGGCCACCAACGTAACTTTCTTTCTTGGCACGCTGTCCACCACTTCATATCCCCAAGTAAATTACTCACTTCCAAATTCTTTATATTTTACCAACAATACATTTTCAATCAAGACTTTAGGTACCCATATGAGCAATTATGAGTCTTAAGTATATCGAATTTTCTCACACAATTTGGCATACTAGTGTTTATTTGAAACACGACTCAAAGCCATAACATTTTAATACGCAACCCATACTTTAAACATATATCTTTAGTCATAAGGCTCATTTCGGAATAGTCAAGTTTATAGGTAATAACCCGGAATATATAAATTAGAAATTTTGAGCCAACCATACTTGAACTTATGGAAATATTTATGGAATTTGATTCTAAGAGAGAAAGTTTGGCCAACATACCTTGTTTAGGCTTTCTTAAGTTACTACAACATTCCGAAAATTCTAGCAATCCCAATCTATTTTGAGACGTAACAAAATTAAACACAAATTAGGAAGATATTCATGGTTTTAGCTCATTTGAGCATTTTTATCAAACACTAGTTGTGCATCTCGATTTCAGAGCTCTTCTACAAGACTTCCTCCCAACCCAATTTTTACTTATTTAAGTTCAACAATCTTCCCACAAACCTTATTTGTACATGCATGTATTCATTATACTTTTACACCCAAGAATCATACATCAGTCACCCATCTTATACCCCAAACTCGAAATTTAAGTCTAGTGTATAGAACCTTACCTCTTAGATAAAGATCTTGTGATTGACTTCCTTGATTCTTGAAGATTGATGCAAGATTGAATGATTAGAATGCTAGGTCTCCTCCTTCTCTCTCTAAAATGGTCAGAAAATCACCCCCAAATATGCCCCAAACCCTATTTATCAAAACGGGGTCGGGTTATAAAAATAGGAAAATGAAGCCTCCAAAATCAGGTCTGTGATCACAGAATGCATCGCAAAATAGAGGGTCGCGTAATGCTTTGCAAAACTAGTGCCCAACACTGGGCCATTCTGCTACCATTTTACGGTAGCAAAACACTTCTGCGGTTCGCAGAACGATTTTGCGATCGCGGAATTTGCCACAGGATCGCATTTTGCCAACCTTTGAAAGTTTGGTCATAACTTTGTGTAGGAGTGTCCAAATGATGAACGGTTTGAACCGTAAAACTAGACTCGAAGATATTTCATTTGATAGGTTTTACATCTGATACAAACTTATATAAATGTAGATATGCTCGTCCAAAGTGGGGTCTTGTGCGTACTCATTTGAAATTTTAGTCTATCATATAATTTTATAACTTGTCTTGGACTTAGGCCTTTCCTTAGACCCCAAATCACTTATAATATGTCTCATTCACTTATTACCATATCCAATTGTTATCCATCATATTAATAGTCCTCGTCCGCATACAAAATAATATAATTAGCCAACCTTGGCACCACAAAATCTTAGATTACTTAGCGAAATTTTTCAGGGCCTTATATTTTCCCCCGCTTAGGATCATTCATCCTCGAATGAGAAGTAGAGTCCACCCCCAAACACTTAACACAATATATCTCTTTTATCACATACCTCAAGTCCCTAAATTTTGACTAACTCCCAAATTTTTCAGAAATTTCAGCAGAGTCTCCTTTTGTAACTGGGCCTATCCACCTGCCAGAGAATTACAAAAACCATCCTAACCACACATCCACAACTAGACAAAGCACCACAATGTATATATCAATAACATTAATCTCAGCATTACAAGCATTACATTATCATTATGATACTTGGACATTTGACATGAACTACACATTTTTGAATCATAACACCTAGAAGGTGCCTTTCAAATCAAAACCAATTACTATACAATCAAGCGAAAATATTTTCTTTCCACAACACTCTCGGCCTCAAGGTGTCCTCTTCGACTTACAAACTTCGCCATAACACATTCACGGAAACAATCTCAGTTCCTAGACTTATCTAACAAGGATGACAAATAGATACCCCTCATAAGCCAATTATCCATTAACTTCACCTCCAGTAGTTTCCACGGGGATTATACACAAAGTATCTCTAACTACCTTCCTATACATAGGCACATGAAAACACAGGGTACACGGAGGACAATAATAGGGGGAAAATTATACTCATATTTCGGCCTACTTCTTTCAAGATTCCACAAATCCCAAAGTGCATTACATCTTTTACCTTTATTAGCAATTTACATAGTATCTTCATGGAGAAAATCTTGAGAACAACTTTCTCACTTTCTTTAACTCTAAATATCTACATCAGACACCTAAATTAAACCCTTGGCGACCTTCAACCATTGTTCTATGATGGGCTAGAATGAATATGACTATAGAGTTCCTACCCAATATGATTGATCATGGAATGATACTTCCTTTATGACATGCTTGAATGTACTCCCTCGATAGATTACTATAAGAAGGAACAATGAGGTCTGAGATTGGACCAGAATTATTTAAGAATTCACCAAGGTGTTGAGCAAACTATTTCATGAGGTTATATATCCCAAGAGACATGAAGCTTACTATTGATAATGCTAGCAAGATTAATCATTATGATGAAATCGTAGATTCGACAAATAAGGCATAGACTTAACTAGTACATTGTCAATAGAAATCATTAAGGAGGCATATTCAGGTACGTGACCCCAGTCGTCGCGCGGAGTGTAGGGAAAATCAGTTTATCAAAAATGAGAATACACTGGCACTTTGAATGTGATCTGGGTTTCAAAATACACGAAGTTGAATTAAACTCGTAACATTAACTAACACAAGGAATCTATGCCACAAGCCTATGAGGATAAAAAAGAATTTGAACACTTATGAGATTATCATAATTCAAACAGCCTAACCCTTCCCAATAATTGATTCTATATGAGAGAACTAAAGATATGACGACTTATCTTCCAAATCAATATGCTTATGATATGTGCCAAAATCTGAAAGCATCTAATTTTAACCTTCCACGTGTGAAACCATATAGCTAGGACATCTTAATAATCATGTATTGGTTAGAGAGAATGGACATTTTGCTATGTGCTAGACATGCTTCTGCCATAATAACTCTAAAGTTGTAATACCAAGCCACTTCATGGGAAAATACAATACTAGGAACAAAGTGAGCTACTTACTGTGAGACAATTTAGGTGGACATGAAAGCCATACTGAGATGGGCAAACAACAAGATCTTCCTGTGATGAATTTGTGTTAAATATTTCTTAGAAACTTAATGCAGACAAGTGGCCCCTTTCAATTGACATGTACACATATGATAGGTGTTGGGATATGCACTCATGTTACTACACAGTGAAAATACTTCATGATAATAATCACAAAGGAGTAAAGTGACTGTTCAAACCATTGAAGCCATATACACTAGAGAAAAAAGAGTGACTCGAGAAGGATCGCAACACTAGGATGCTTTACATTGAACTTGACACCATATAGGTAAATTTTACGACGGTGCATGCATAGTCACAAGTTAGCAGATGTTATCCATTTGATTAAAAAGGTTCTATGAGAAATTAATCAGGCTTAGTCCCTTGTTGAGAATTTAGGAAAGCAAGTTGGAAGTATTAATCCTAGAGTTATAACTCAATTCAAGGACATAATAATAGAACTCAATTGCTCAAGAGGCCATAAATAAGATACATGCAATATTTTCTGATTCAACGTTTTGGTTAAGACCATGTTCGTAAAGGCTCTTCAATATGGATGTACTTGTAGAACAAGGAAAATTTGACGTTGTTCATAACAATGTACTATGGAGTGGCTTATTTGGTGACTTTAGGTTGACAGGGCAATAACTTACTTAATGCCCCTTGACTCCACAACCATAACGTATTTCAAGAGTCATTCAAGACGTCCTAAAGTGGCATTTCCTACACATCAAACATTCTGGCTTATTGGTACAAACGGCCCTCTTTCATTTCTTAGAGGATCTTACCACATGATCCATTGGCACGATAACATTAATAGGGACAAGGACACTTCCTTTAGCAAGTGGTTCTTTCATTCCCTCGCTGACTCAGACACGTGGGTTACGCATATGGAAAATGATACATGAAGAGGAAATTATCTCCCTATCTTGATCTCTACCACACGATATAGAATATCAAAGAAGGATATTATTCCTAAATGTCCAAGTAGCCTCCAACTTATAGATATGGTCGACAACACACCGATAGAAAGACTCTACTAGACATGGCTCCGAGATATCCTAGGACACTTTAAAACCTTAGTCTCTAATACCAAGTTTATCACGCCTCAAAATCGAGGGACGCGACCGGCGCTCAACCGAGTAAAACCGACTGAGCAAGCTGATAACTGTGATTTTTACATGTGTTTTATACCCATTCTTGCCTAGGCTTTGTGCATGAATTGCCATAAATTAGTTCCAAAAAGCTTACAAGTTGCGCTTTATTGTAGGTTTGAGCGACAAGATGACAAACATCAAAGATTGACTCGAAAAAGGAGTGAAATCTGCCAAGCGTCAAAGGACATGTGAAGTGGGGAACAAAATTGACCTGCGCGGACCGCACTTATTTGGAACGCGGCTGCTCAGGAAAGTTCAGAGACTGCAATAACCCATGGTGACCTGTGCGGACCGCACTTATTTGCCACGCGGCCTCACAGGAAAGTTCAGAGACTGGTGATTTTTGTCAAACCTTCCACGCGGCCGCGTCCCTTTTTACGCGGTCCGCGCCCTTCAGCCAGCGCGGCCGCGCCCAAGTACTACGCGGTCCGCGCCTCTCAGCTAACGTGGCCGCGCAACCTTTATGCGCGGTCCGCAGCCTCAGTTTCAGACACCATCACTGAATACCAAAGAGCCTTCCACGGCCGCGCGACATTTGTGCGCGGTTCGCGCCAGACCCTTAGGGGTATTTTTGTCCAGTTTTTCCTGTGTAGCATAAATAGAACATTTTACTTTTTTGAGCGGGGGGACAGTATCAGATATAGCTGCTGCACTCGTGAGACTCAAGTTTTAGCCTATTTTGGGCAATTTCATCTTGTTTTATCATAGATTCTTATAGATTAACTTTGTAGTTAATTAATATGTTGATTTTATCTATTATTTCTTAAATTTCTATTCCTATTATGTCTAGCTAAACCCATTAGCTAGGGTTGTGGCTCAACCCTAGTGTAGGTAACTAATGGGTGTGGTTGTTTAATGCTTGAATGATGTTGGGTGTTTGCTATTTGGGTTAATTTTATGGTTTAATTAGGATTTAGTGGTTGCAAACACTGAGTCTAGCTTTGTGGGTCTTGACTCTTCTTGAGAAAGAATGTCTATGACTTCGAAATTGACCCAACAAGGAATTGGGATGGACCCATGAGAATTGTAGTCCCAATTAACGGGTTAACCTCGAGAGACTAATTACCCAACTTGAACCATAAGTTGCTTGGGCATATCAGCCTACCCAAATGGTCTTGAGAAAGTCAATTGGGCAAAATCATTCTCTCTATCGAGAGGTGTGAGAGTGAGTGCAATTGTGCAACGGTTATAGCATAAGCCCCATAATCATCATTCTTGTATTAGGAATCTCTACCCATCAGTTGACCACCTAGGTAAATGCCACGACCCTAGTGCTTTTCTCTATCTTGCATACCACCTAGAATCAATATTTTAGCATAACTTAGTTTTAACTAGTAGTTATTAAATCGTAGTTGATAATTATAAAACCCCCCAAAAAAATGATAGGAGTACAATTAGGAGTCAAAACGCATCTCTAGACTAAGCAATTACTCAACTCCCTTTTCTATCTCCCTGTGGAAATTGACCCCGATACTACTATTGGGTAAAAGTATTAGCGCCCACTCTTCCTAAGGTTGAGTCCGTTGCGATTACTTTTTGGCGTCGTTGCCGGGGAGCTTACGGTGTTGACTATTTGTGTAGTTAGATTTGTGTTTTGCTTCTCTTTCCTTCTTTTTATTAACTTTATTTGTGTCGATCCATCAGGTACACATGGCTCTAAATGGAAATGGCCCTCTTGGCAATGCCTTGGCGGGGGAGTTGGTTGATGATGTTGAGCAAGATGAGCTCCAGGTACCTCAAGTACCACGGAGAGGTAGGAATGCCAATGCAAATCCAAATGACCAAATCCCAGACCCTCCTCCGCCACCGCCAAGAGTGGCCCCAAGAGTCCTTCCAAACCAGGGTTATGCAAGTGCCATAGTTCCTCCCCGAATCCGGGCAGGGAATTTTCAAATCACTAATGTTATGCTGACGCTTCTCGAGTAAAGAGGGTATTTTACGGGCGCCTCCAACCAAAATGCATACAAGCACTTGAAGGGGTTCGTAGATACTTGCTGGGGGAGTAAACAAACAAACGTGTCCGAGGATGCATTGAGATTGAGGCTTTTCCCGTTTTCTCTTCGGGGTAAAGCGCTAGATTGGTTGGAAAGGCTACCAAATCATTCTATCACCACATGGGACGCATTGGCAAACAAATTCATTTCCAAGTTCTTTTCTCCAAGTCACATAGCAGCGCTCCGTGATGACATTTTAGCTTTCAAACAAGAGCCAATGGAACCCTTGCACAAAATATGGGAGAGATTTAGAACTATAGTTAAAGAATGTCCAAATAATGATATGACGGATGTGATGATCCAACAAACATTCTATAGGGGCATCAACACAACCAACCAATGTATTGTGAATCAATTGGCGGGAGGCAATTTTATGAAGCTCCCCTACAATGAAGCTTGTGATGTTCTTGATGAAATAGCCGATACTTCTTCGGCATGGAAAAATCGGGCTAATGCTCCTCAAGGCGATCCTAATGTTATATATTTGCACAAGAAGTTGCATGATCACGGCCAAGCCATTGCCGAACTCACAACAACAATGAACCAATTAGCTAAGGCGCAACTTCAACAAGTTCAAAATCCATGCCAAGTCAATGCCATGGAAGGAGTAAATATGATGAAAAGAAGGCAAAGAGGGCAACAACCTCAAGGAAATTGTGACAACTATGATGAGGGTAGTGGTTATTCAAATGAGTGCTATGATGAACAAAGTGAGGAAGTCCAATATGTCAACAACTTCCAAGGGATTAGAGGTAGTCAAGGGAATCAACAATGGAGACCCCAAGGTAATTGGGGCAATCAACAAGGTGGCAATTGGAATTATAATAACAATCAAGGAGGCAATTGGGGGAACAATAACTCGGCGAATCAAGGTAATTGGAACGGGAACAACAATTGGAACAACAACAATGGTGGTCAAGGTGGGTGGAACAATAACGGTGTTCAAGGTAATAGGGGGCAAGGCTTTCAAAGGCCCCCAATATATCAACAACCCGCCTCCGTTTCAATCTCAAGGGTCGAGTTCGTCGGGCATTGACATGAGTCGAATAGAGAATATGTTTGAGCAAATGATGAAGAAGAATAATGACTCTGATGCTCAATTGGCCTCCCATAACACTTCAATTCGTAACTTGGAAGTACAACTCGGGCAATTTCACAATCTCTCAACACTCGCCCAAAGGGTGCTCTACCAAGTGATACGGTAGTAAACCCCAAGGGTGGGCATAATAATCATGTGATGGAGGTGACCACGAGAAGTGGAAGAGGAAGTGATGTGCAAGCCTCAAGAGGAAATCGAGTCGTGATTGATGAAGAAGAGTTGCAAAATGATGAGATCCCGTTGGTAGTTGAGGATATTGTTAAACCAAATGCAAGTGATGATGTGAGAATTGAAATTAATGAGGATGAGGAGGAGACTCAAGAGGCCGTGAACCCGTCTAGGGAACACGTCATTGATATGCCCGAACTGGCGGTGCCAAAAGCCAAGGCACCCTTGCCTAGACCTCCTCCGCCATATCCTCAAAGGTTGGCCAAGCAAAAAGGTGACAACCAGTTTAAAAAATTCATTGAGATGATGAAGAGTTTGACTATAAGTGTGCCCTTGGTGGAGGAACTTGAATAAATGTCGGGATATGCAAAGTTCATGAAGGACTTGGTTACTAAAAAGAGATCGATGGAGTGTGAGACAATAAAGATGACACACCAAGTGAGTTCCATTGTACACTCCATGGCTCCAAAGCTAGAGGATCCTGGAGCATTCACAATACCATATACCATTGGAAGTGCCAATTTCACAAAAGCTCTATGTGATTTGGGGGAAAGTATCAATCTCATGCCATATTCGGTTTTCAAGACTTTGGGTATCGGAAAACCTCGTCCAACTTCCATGAGGCTTCAAATGGCAGACCGGTCAATGAAGCGGCCTTTGGGGATTATTGATGATGTCCTTGTTCGTGTTGATAAGTTCATATTGACGGCCAATTTCGTGATTTTGGATTGCGAAGTGGATTTCGAGGTGCCTATAATTCTTGGAAGGACTTTCCTAGCTATGGGGAAGGCCTTGGTTGATGTGGAAGCGGGAGAATTGACCTTCCGTGTTGGAGATGAAAAGGTGATATTCCATGTGTGCAAGTCTATGAGGAAACCAAATAACACCGAAGTGTGCTCGTTTGTTGACATTGTCACAATAGGGATAGTGGATGACACAAGCGCAATGATTAATGTTGAAGATCCACTTGAAGCGGTACTTTTGAACAGGGAGGCTAATGATGATGCTGGGAGAATTGAATGTGTAAATGCTTTGCATGGCATGGGCTCGTACTCTTATGAGCCTAGGAAGTTATCATTGGACCTTGAGAATCTAAAAACTCCCCCAACTAAGCCATCTATTGAGGAGCCGCCGGTGTTGGATTTGAAACCACTTCCTCCTCACCTCAGGTATGTATACTTGGGTCCTAATTTCACTTTACATGTTATTCTTTCGTCTTGCTTAACTAACTTGCAGGTTGACGCCACTTTGGCGGTGCTACAAAAGCGCAAGCGGGCGATTGGATGGACCTTGGTGGATATTCGGGGTATAAGCCCCACTTTTTGCATGCACAAGATAATATTGGAGGAGGATGCAAGGCCATCTCTTAAACACCAAAGAAGATTGAATGAAGCTATGCAAGAGGTAGTGAAGAAAGAGGTAATCAAGTGGTTGGATGCCGGTGTGGTCTACCCAATCTCAGATAGTTCATGGACCTCTCCGGTCCAATGTGTGCCAAAGAAGGGGGGTATGATGGTCGTCACAAATGCCAACAATGAATTGATTCCAACCCGTACGGTCACGGGTTGGAGAGTGTGCATGGA
>MU752180.1:80495-122175 GCA_026770625.1 Nicotiana glauca | reverse complement strand
ATTAAGGGCAATTGTTAGTCCCAATTGATGCTTGTCGAGGTTACTTTAGGATAAACAGGAATCACTTGGGTGTTTTTCGTTGAGGGGTAGGTCTCATTTTGTTTGCTTGAGGACAAGCAAAGGTTTAAGTTTGGGGGAGTTGATAACTGTGATTTTTACATATTTTATACCCATTCTTGCCTAGGCTTTGTGCATGAATTGCCATAAATTAGTCCCAAAAAGCTTACAAGTTGCGCTTTATTGCAGGCTTGAGCGACAAGATGACAAATGTCAAAGATCGGCTCGAAAAAGGAGTGAAATCTGCCAAGGGTCAAAGGACATGTGAAGTGGGGAACAAAATTGACCTGCGCAGACCGCACTTATTTGGAACGCGGACGCGCAGGAAAGTTCAGAGACTGCAATAACCCATGGTGACCTGTGCGGACCGCACTTATTTGCCACGCGGCCGCGCAGGAAAGTTTAAAGACTGGTGATTTTTGTTAAACCTTCCACGCGGCCGCGTCCTTTTTTACGCGGTCCGCGCCCTTCAGCCAGCGCGGCCGCGCCCAAGTACTATGCGGTCCGCGCCTTTCAGCTAATGCGACCGCGTAACCTTTGTGCCCGGTCCACGGCCTCAGTTTCAAACACCATCACTGAAGACCAAAGAGCCCTCCGCGGCCGCGCGACATTTGTGCGCGGTCCGCGCCAGACCCTTTTTGGGTATTTTTGTCCAGTTTTTTCTGTGTCGTATAAATAGAACATTTTACTTTTTTGAGCGGGGGGACAGTATCAGATATAGTTGTTGCACTCGTGAGACTCAGGTTTTAGCCTATTTTGGGCAATTTCATCTTGTTTTATCATAGATTCTTGTAGATTAACTTTGTAGTTAATTGATATGTTGATTTTATCTCTTATTTCTTCAATTTCTATTCCTATTATGTCTAGCTAAACCCATTAGCTAGGGTTGCGGCTCAACTCTAGTGTGGGTAACTAATGGGTGTGGTTGTTTAATGCTTGAATGATGTTGGGTGTTTGCTATTTGGGTTAATTTTATGGTTTAATTAGGATTAGTGGTTGCAAACACTGAGTCTAGCTTTGTGGGTCTTGACTCTTCTTGAGAAAGAATGTCTATGACTCCGAAATTGACCTAACAAGGAATTGGGATGGACCCATAAGAATGGTAGTCCCAATTAACGGGTTAAATCTCGAGAGAGTAATTACCCAACTTGAACCATAAGTTGCTTGGGCATATCAGCCTACCCAAATGGTCTTGAGACAAAATCATTCTCTCTACCGAGAGGTGTGAGAGTGAGTGCAATTGCACAACGGTTATAGCATAAGCCCCATAATCATCATTGTTGTATTAGGAATCTCTACCCGTTAGTTGACACCTAGGTAAATGTCATGACCCTAGTGCTTTTCTCTATCTTGCATACAACCTAGAATCAATATTTTAGCATAACTTAGTTTTAACTAGTAGTTATTAAATCGTAGTTGATAATTATAAAACCTCAAAAAAATGATAGGAGTACAATTAGGAGTCAAAACGCATCTCTAGACTAAGCAATTACTCAACACCCTTTTCTAGCTCCCTGTGAAAATTGACCCCGATACCACTATTGGATAAAAGTATTAGCGCCCACTCTTCCTAAGGTTGAGTCTGCTGCGATCAAAAGCCTGTTAGATTTCATTCTACCCAATTTTATCTTTGAATAACGAGGAGATGTACTCCATTAATCACACTCTGAAAATATTTCATTAACAACTCCTATTTTATTTTTCATTAGCAGCTTCAACCATAACTTCCAAAATATTACAAGTTTATAGATTCATTAAAAACATGTTTTAATACCAACATTTCTAGTTCAATTCCCAATATCAAACATCACCCACAACTTGTCTACGAAGCCTCTAAGTACAACTGAATAGTAATATGGAAATGCCGGCGGCTATACCTCAAATGCAAAGTACATGAGAAACAAAATATACAGGACCACAAAATGAACTGGGGCTCACCAAGTCAGCTGAAAAGCGTATCACTATCACTAATCGATGTCGCCTACTGTGGAACCACCTGTATCAATTAAAGATACAGCGTCCCCGGCAAAAGGGACGTTAGTGCCGTTGAATAGCACTAAAATATATAGCTAAAAGTCCTCTTTCAAAATAGAATGACAATACAAGAAAAGGACAACCATGTAAACAACAAGTAATAATCAATAATATCCAAATGCCAAGTTAAGACATAATAATTTTTCAATAAATGAAATCTGACGGAGAAAATGATACTCGAAATATGAAGACAATATTATTGGATAGAAAATCTTTAATACCGGTTCACCACAATTAACAATACTTCTATTCACAGTACCATTGTTCACAATATGCACATCATAACCAACTTCACAATACCACCTTGAATCTAGTACGGACTCCGATCACGACCCGATCAGCTAAGTCGTCGTATTTAAAGACAACAACCACGATCAAAATCTTAATTTCAATTTCGAATTCCAGTACAATTACCACCATGTTTATGGTTTGGCATCCGATCACGGCCTGATCGGCTAGGTCGTCTTATTTTAAGATATTAACCACAATTCGTCGCACAATTACCACTATGTGTGCGGCATGGCATCCGATCACGGCCCGATCGGCTAGGACATCTCACCTGAGACATTACCACAATCAAAATTTAAATCATAATTTCTTACACAATTACCACCATGTGTGCGGCATAGCATCCGATTACGGCCCGATCAGCTAGGCCGTCTCACCCGATACCTTATCATTTTCTATCAGTCATCTCATCCTAATTAAGGGAAATAATTTTATCATATCAATCTCATCCCAAATAATGGGAAAACATTTCTTATTTGCATACAAAGGAAACATAATTACAGATTTCATTTAGCTCATAATCTTTCACATAGTATAGAACTTTATTGGTACTTTTAACCACTTACAACATTAATATATTATTGGCTTTCTTGGCCGTACATATGATTTTTCTTTCATAGTACAATGGCCGTATTTCATATTCCACATTTTTATTTCTTTTATTTCATGGATCATCATCATAATTATCAACATATAGAATATTCCGAAAATCACAACTTTAAGTTTATTAGAAATGAAGACTTTAAACACAATATATTTCTTTCCAATAAATTGAGTAAAATGATTGGCAATCGAAGCACAAGTTAAGATCATCACACCTTTAAGTTTATTAGAAATGAAGACTTTAAATACGATAGATTTTTTTCCAATAAATGGAGTAAAATGATTGGCAATCGAAGCACAAGTTAAGATCATAGACAAGTAACACACTATTTAATTATTTCCCCCAAAGAGAGCAACATACAATTTTAACTCATGAATATGTATGAGCTCAAAACACGTTGGGAAGACTTACAAGACATATCATTAGTTAACACAACCACATTTTGGGCATGACTTGAGTATATAAGCTTTTAAGAAAATCTACTTTCAAAGTTATTTATAAACACTTGAATCATGGCTCACTTCATAACCTTTTTCACATCAATCATTTCATTTCATTGGCACTATTGGCCACCAATATAACTTTATTTCTTGGCACGTTGTCCATACTTCATATCCCCAGTTCACTTATTTCACTTCCAAACATCTTTATATTTTACCAACAATACATTTTCAATCAAGACTTTAGGTACACATATGAGCAATTATGATTCTTAAACATATCGAGTTTTCTCACACAATTTGGCATATGAGCCTTTATTTGAAATACGACTCAAAGCCATAATATTTTAATACGCAACCCATACTTTGAACATATATCTTTAGTCACAAGGCTCATTTCGAAATAGTCAAGTTTATAGGTAATAACCAAGAATATAGAAATTGGGAGTTTTGAGCCAACCATACTTGAACTTATGGAAATATTTATGGAATTCGATTCTAAGAGAGAAAGTTTAGCCAACATACCTTGTTTAGGCTTTCCTTAAGTTACTACAACATTCCGGAATATCTAGCAATCTCAATCAATTTTGAGACCTAACAAAATTGAACATAAATTAGGAAGATATTCATGGTTACAGCTCATTTTAGCATTTTTATCAAACATTAGTTGTGCATCTCACTTTCAATGCTCTTCTACAATACTTACTTCAATCCCCAACCCAATCTTTACTTATTTGAGTTCAAAAATCTTCCTACAAATCTTATTTGTACATGCAAGTATTTATAATACTCTTACACCCAATAATCATACATCAATCACCCATCTTATACCCCAAACTCGAAATTAAAGTCTAGTGTATAGAACCTTACCTCTTAGATGAAGATCTTGTAATTGACTTCCTTGATTCTTGAAAATTGGTGCAAGATTGAATGACTAGAATGTGAGGTCTCCTCCTTCTATCTCTAAAATGCTCTCACCTCTCTCTAAAATGCTCAGAAAATCACCCAAAAATAAGCCCCAAACCCTATTTATCAAAATAGGGTCGGTTATGAAAATAGGAAAATGAAGCCTCCGAAATCAGTTCTTCGATCGCAGAATAGATATGCGGGTCGCGTAATGCATCATAAAACTGGTGCCCAGAACTGGGCTACACTGGGCCATTCCGCAAACATTTTCGGTCGCAGAACACTTATGCGGTTCGCAGAATTTGCCACAATATTGCTTTTGCTAGTCTTTGGTAATTTGGTCATAACTTTGTTAGGAGTGTTCAAATAATAAAAGGTTTGAAGCGTTAGAAAGTAGAATCAAAGATATTTCATTTGATAAGCTTTACATCACATAAGACCTTATATTAATATGCTCATCCAAAGTGGAGTCTTGTGCGTACTCATTTGGAATTTTAGTCTATCATATAATTTTACAACTTGGCTTAGACTTCGACCTTTCCTTAGACCCCAAATCACTTATAATATGTCTCATACACTTATTACCATATCCAATTGGTATCCATCATATTAATAGTCCTCGTCCTCACACAAAATAATATAATTAGCCAACCTTGGCACCACAAAATCTTAAATTACTTTGCAAAATTTTTCGGGGCCTTACAACTTTAAACTCTACAATTTTTCGGAACTCTTAGAACCCTCAATATATTTTAGCAATATAATAAATTGAACCAAAAAAATTAGGAAAACATTCATGGTTCTAGCTCACTTGAGTACATTGTCAAACATTAGGTGTGCATTAATGTTTTTAAGGCCTTTTATGAAATATTCTACCATTCCTCAATACATTCTTAGCTCACAAGCTCCCCACAAACTTTAAGAATACATGTATTCAAGATATCCACCCCCACCACCCAACATTTGTCTTTCTAATTGTCCTTTTTTTTACCAAATTTTCGAAATTAAAAGCTAGAGTATTGATTCTTACCTTCAATGTGAAGAACTTCTTAATAATCTTCAAGGATTTAGCAATAATTGTTGGATGTTAGTGTGAAGGTTATTCTCTCACTCTAAGATCTCTCTCTCTCTCTCTCTCTCTCTCTCTCTCTCTCTCTCTCTAAAATAATCAAGAATGAGATCAAAATGGTATGTGTTTTAATGAAATAGGATCAGGTTTAAAAGTTAGAAAATAGGAGCCCCAACACAGGATCTGCGGTCGCATATGTGACAGCATAATACATCTGCGGTCAATGGGCCACAAAATGGCCCTAAAGAACTAGAATTTTCTACCTCAGTCTGCAATCGGTCTGCGATCCGTAGACCTATTCTGCGATCGCATAATACGCCGCAGAATACCCCTCCCGGAATTTCTCTGTGGGGATTTTTGATGGGTTATGCATTCCGCGGAACAATTATGCGACCTCATATTTTGTCCAAAATTAACTCAAATCATTTCTTCACTCCGCAGCTAATATGTGATCTGCAAAGCAGCTCTACGGTCGTAGAATTGGCGCACAAAATGCCCCGAACATCCAAAAAATTTCTTAATCTCACCAACACACTGCTTATCCCAAAAGGTTCGTATCGCGGCGAGCTTCTTTGACACATAAACCTTACTCGGCACCACAAAATTTGGGTTTTTAAACAAAGTTTTATGGGACCTTACATCCTCCCCCACTTAAGATCATTCGTCCTCGAATGAGGATCAAGGTCCACTATTAGGAACTTATGGAGCTCAATTTTCATACCACACACCAACAACCCCAAATTTGGCTAACTCCCTAAATTTTCAAAAAAAATTCCAGAGTTTCCTTTGTAACTAGGTCTATCCACCTGTCAGAGAGCCCCAGAAACACATTTACAAATATATGCACAACCCAATGACGTAAAAAAAAACTCATAACAATACCAGTCGGGGCCTCATAAGCAACATATAATCAAAAGAAACACCTTTACTTTAATTTAACAAGTGACACAAAATTTATCGGAAGCAACTTCATATAGACTATTTCATTTCTTCCTCGGCCTCCCAAGTAGCCTCTTCAACTTGGTGGTTTCACCATAATACTTTCACGGAGGAAATTTCTTTATTTCTCAACTTCCTCACTTGCCTATCAAGAATGGAAACTGGAATTTTTTCATATAATAGTTCTTCATTAGATTCAATAGTCTCAACTGGCACGATAAGCTACAGATCTCAACTACTTTCTTCAACATAGACACATGAAATACCGGGTGCACTAACGACATCTCAGGTGGTAGCTCAAGCTTGTACGCCACCTGACCACTCCTTTGAATGATTCTGTATGTCCCAACATACCTCGGACTTAATTTTCCTTTCTTTCCAAACCGCATTATACCCTTCATGGGGGAAACCTTCAAGAATACCCAACCATGTTCTTTGAAATCCAAGTCTCTGCGACGAATATCTGAATAGGATTTTTGATGACTCTAAGCAGTTTTCAACCGCTCCTTTATGATCTTAACCTTTTCCATGGTCTGATGCACGAGTTCTAACCCTATCAAATCAGCTTCACCAATCTCGAACCACCCAATATGAGATTTACATCTCTTACCATACAATGCCTCAAATGGTGCCATCTGAATACTAGCATGGAAGCTGTTGTTATATGCAAATTCTATGAGTAGCAAATGATCATCCCAGCTACCTTTAAAGTCAAGAACACTAGCACGCAATATGTCCCCAAGTGTCTGAATAGTCCGCTCTGCTTTCCCATCAGTTTGTGGATGGAAGGTTGTGCTAAGATTTACCTGAGTGCCCAAACCTTTCTGAAATTTCTTCCAAAATTGGCCGTGAACTGAGTCCCTCGATCGGATATGATGGAAACTAGAGTGCCATGAATCCTGATTATTTCCTTGATATATAACTAAGCATATTGTTCCGCTATGTCAGTAGATTTAATTGGCAAGAAGTGTGCCGATTTCGTGAGATGGTCCACAATCAACCAAATTGAGTCAAACTTGCACGGAATGAGCGGTAGTCCTACCACAAAGTCCATATTAATCATTTCCCACTTCCATATAGGGATTTCTATGTTCTGAGCCAACCCACCGGGCCTCTAGTGCTCAGCCTTCACTTGCTGACAATTTGGACATTTTGCCACAAAATCCGCCATATTCCTCTTCATGTCATTCCACCAATAGACTTCCTTGAGATCATGATACATCTTTGTAGAACCTAGGTGCACGGAATATCTAGAAGTGTGTGCTTCAGTCATGATTCTTTACCGTAGTCCATCTATATTTGGAACACATAGTTGCCCTTGGTACCGTAGTGTACCATCATCCATGCCAAGAGAAAAAGCTGTGGTTTTATGTTTATGATTGCCCTCCTTCAACTGCACCAGCGATGGATCATTGTATTGCTTCTCCTTCACCTCCGCCACGAGCAATGTTTCAACTCTATTCTGCATAATTACCCCGCCTTCACAAGAGTCCGCAAGACGAACTCCCAAGCTAGCCAACCGATGAACCTCCCTGGCCAACGGCCTTTGATATGCCTCTAAATGAGCCATACTACCCATAAAATTCTGGCTAAGAGTATCCGCCACAACATTGGCCTTCCCTAGATGATATAGAATATCGATGTCGTAATACTTGAGCAACTCAAGCCATCTCCTCTGCCTCAAATTCAATTCCTTCTGTTTGAAAATATATTGAAGGCTCGTATGGTTCGTGAATACATCCACATGGACCCCATACAAATAATGACGCCAAATCTTCAATGCAAATACCACTGTCGCAAGTTCTAAGTCATGTGCTGGGTAGTTCTTTTCATGATTCTTAAGTTGCCTAGAAGCATAAGTTATAACTTTGCCATGTTGCATCAATACACACCCAAGCCTTATCCTTGAAGCATCGCAATATACCACAAACCCATTTGTGCCCTCCGGTAGGGTTAATATCGGCGTCATAGTCAATCTTGATTTCAACTCCTGGAAGCTCTTTTCACTAGCATCGGACCATTGGAACTTAACCGCTTTCTACATCAATTTAGTCAATGGAGAGTTAAGAGTAGAGAACCCCTCCACAAATTTCCTGTAATACCTGGCCAAACCCAAGAAACTACGGATCTCTATTGGAGTTGTGGGTCTAGGCCAATTATTCACTACTGCAATCTTCTGAGGATCAACCTTAATTCCTTCTCCAGAGATGACATGACCCAAGAATGTAACAGATTCAATCCAAAAACTCACATTTTGAAAACTTCGCATACAATTAGTGCCGATGAAGAGTCTGCAGAACTGCCCTAAGATGATCGGCATGGCCCTCTCGAGTTTGAGAATACACAAGAATGTCGTCAATGAACACTATCACAAAGGATTCAAGAAAAGTCTTAAAGACTCAATTCATGAGATCCATGAAAGCTGCCGGGGCATTTGTTAGCCCAAAAGACATTACCAGAAATTCAAAGTGCCTATATTGGGTTTTGATAGATGTTTTTAGAATATCCTGCTCCCTGATCTTCAATTGGTGATACCCGGACCGCAAAACAATTTTGGATAAGTACCTAGCACCCTGCAATTGATCAAACAAACCATCTATCCTTGGTAGTGGGTACTTATTTTTTATTGTGACCATGTTGAGTTGCTGATAGCCAATACACATTCGTAGCGACCCATCTTTCTTTCTTACAAAGAGAACCGGTGCGCCCCAAGGCAACACACTTGGTCAGATGAAACCTTCTCTAGTAAGTCCTTCAATTGTTCCTTTAGCTCCTTCAATTCTGTCGGTGCCATTCTGTAAGGTGGAATAGATATAGGTTGCGTGCCAAGGCATCACATCAATTCCAAAATCGATCTCCCTGTCTGGTGGGATCCCAGGGAGCTCATCTGGAAAGACATCTGGAAATTCATCCACAACTAACACAAACTCAAGTCAGTAGATGTCCGTAAATCGGACCAAATGGTAAATACACCCTTTCTTGATCATCTTTGTGGCTTTAAGATAGGAAATAAACCTGCCTCTTGGCACCACATTATCCCTCTTCCACTCAACAACTGGCTCATTGGGAAATTCAAGCCTCATAACTCTAGTTCGACAATTGAGCTTAGCATAAAATGAATAGAGCCAATCCATTCCCATTATTATATCAAAATCAACCATCCCTAATTCAATGAGGTCAGCTATGATATCTCGACCACACACAGTGACAACACAACCTCTATAAACCCGCGTGTCCATAATAGACTTACCAATTAGAGTAAATATAGAGAACAGCTCATGAAGTTATTCTGGTTCTATCCCGAATTCTATAGCAACATAAGGGGTAACATAGGACAAGGTGGAATCGGGATCAAAAAGAACATATACATCATGAGACTGGACTGTCAATATACCTGTGACAACATCTAGAAAAACCTCTGCACTCTGGCGACCACTCATAGCATAGAAACGGTTGGGTCCTCCCGAACTCTATGCACTACTCCTAGCTGCACCACGCCCTATGGGTGCTGGAGTTCCTCGAGCTGGAAAGAGTGCTGAGGATGTAGCAGCTGTAGGACAGGGTAGTTGTGTTGTGCCCCTGCCCGCACCCTGGCAGGATAAACGACACTCTCTCTGGATATGGCCCCTCAATCCGCACCTGTAGCATATGGGTAAGTCCATGCAGCAAATCCCTAAGTACATCTTACCACACCTGGGGCATGGGGGCCTCCGCTGCTGCTGGGATCTCCCTCTTGACCGACCATGCTGGTGGGGTCCCCTTTTGCCCTGACTGGCCTGAAATAACTCTACCGTTGCTTAGTGGGCCCTGATGGTGGGGCACTGGCTGAAGACTGAGCAATAGACAGGGATGGCCCTGATGACCCTCCCCTAAAAGCTGATCTTCCCCCACCAAATGACTCCCCGAAGTTTCCCGTGAATCGGGCCTTACTGCTGCCCTCTCACTCCATCATGTTCTTCAACTTATGGTTCTCTATGGCCTGAGCAAATGCCACCATCTTTCCATAGTTCATATCAGAATTCAAGACAGCTGTAGAAGCCTCATTAATTACCAATGAACTAAAGCCCTGAACAAACCGGCACACCATGGCCTCCATAGTGGGCAACATATGAATAGCATACGTGTACAGGCGTGCGAACTCCATGTGGTACCCTCACACACTCCTGCTACCTTGCTTTAGATTCTCAAACTCAGCTACAACGGGCTACCTTTGTCTCAGCAGGTAGGAAATGGTCCATGAAGGCATCAACAAACTCAATCCACCTCATTGGAGGGCTCCCCTCCTCACGGGAGCCTTCCCACAGCTCAAACCAAGAATAGGCCACCCCTTTCAGGTGATAGGCGGCCAACTCCACCCCCTCAGTCGTAGTAGCACGCATAACACTGAGAGTTTTGTGCATTTTATCAATAAAATCTGGGGTTCCTAATCGGAATTAGCACCTGTGAACACTGAGGGATCTAACTGGAGGAACCTGTTTACCCTGGAACTGGTAGAATCTCCTTACTGGCTAGAAGAAGTAGGGGAAACATTAGATCTCTGGGTTTGGGAAGCCATTATCTGAGCCAACATCTGTATAGCTCCCCTAATATCCCCATCAGAAATACTGGGACCAGAAGCTGGGGATGGAGGTGGAACCGGATTATCAATTGGAGGGATTGTCGTACCCTCAGCAGATGTAGGAATTGGTATAGTGGAATTAGGAAGAATTGTAGTTGGGGGAATATCCTCACCCCTCGGGTTCTCACCCGCATCATCAAATAGAGCATCGACTGTCATGCCTAGGCAGCGTCGGCTCCCTGGCCAGTTCTTGCTCTCTTCTTAGGTGCCATGTACTAAAAATTTAGAGTAATACACGAGTTAGAGGAGGAACAATACCATAATTAGTTTCATCGAACGATCCAGAATATCAAAGAAGGGTATTATTCCTAAATGTCCAAGTAGCCTCCAACTTATAGATGTGGTCGACAACACACCGATAATAAGGACCAAGTTTGTTACGCCTCATACCAAGTTTGTTACACCCCAAACTTTAAAACCTTAGGCTACTTTAAAACCTTAGGCTATTATACCAAATTTGTTACGCCTCAAACTCAGGGAGCGCAACCGGCGCTCAACCGAGTGAACCCGGCTAAGCAAGCCTATTAGGTTCTTTCTAACCAGCTCGCTTATGCATTAAGAGAAAACACACTTTCATTGACTAAATATTAAGGAGATCGTTAATGCAATTCCAAGTCATTTCCTTAGTTACTTCATTAATTAATGTCTCACAATACACACCATTTCATAGTATAAAGTGGAATACATAATTCAAACCTAACATGATTCGTTTGACTTTCCCAGCACCCATATACATATACCCCACACTATATCTACGGAGTCTCTAAATAGATACGAAAGAGTACTACAAAAGGGTTGGTGACAAGGCTCGGCTATACCTCAGGTACAATACATAAGAAGCAAAAGATGCATGACCCCGAAATGAAATGGGGCTCACCAAGATTGCTGGAGGAGAATGTACCGCTAACGTGGATCAACACTGCCTGCTATGGAACCACCTGTGTCCATTTAAGATGCAGCGCCCCTGGCAAAAGGGACGTTAGTGCCATCGAATAGCACTAGTATGTATAGCTAAACACCATCTCATTAGAATAAACAATGATACAGGAAAGAAGTAATCATAAAATCAATAAAAGCCTTAAACTACCCCATAACATCAAATTGAGAATCACATGAGTTTTCAAGTAAATTTCCATAGCTTTAGGTTGGGACATCTTTAATACTGATACACCATCATCTACAATACCACCGCATTCTTACGCGGAGTTCGATCACGACTCGATCAGCTAGGTCGTCTCTTTAGAGACATCAACCATGATCATTATTTCATTCTAAAATTCTAATTTCAATTTCCAGCATAATTACCACTGTGTGTGCGACATGGTGTCCGATCACGGCCCGATCGGCTAGGCCGTCTCGCCCGAGACATTACCATTTTCTATTAATCATCACCTTTCATACTTCTTTCATGCTTTTCAATTCATCGGCACTAGTGGCCACAATTGTTATATCATACTTGTCACTTGGCCGCATTTTATAATTCAAGTTCTTTTCCACATTTCACCTTATTATCATATCAATAGCAACTAGGCCTTACATTAAAGATTTTGATTTCACATGTGAGCAATTGAGAAACTAAGGCACATAGATATTTTTCACACAATTTGGCATAACAATCTTTATTCGCATTGGACTTGAAGTCTAGGCATTCATAGCACATATTCCATATTTTAACACATCCTCAAATGATAAGATAATATGATGAAAGTACAGGAACACATATTGCACATATATCTTTCATAGCAAGCACATAAGGTAGAAATTTCTATATCGATCAATTTGGGACTTACACCGATTGTATGAACACCAAGGGGTTCAATTCTAAGAAGAGGTGGTTTTAGTCATACATACCTCAATTGAGCTTCTTTAAACTCTACAATTTTCTAGAACTCTTAGAAATCTCAATCTATTTTAGCAATATAACAAATTGAACCTAAAAATATTAGGAAAACGTTCATGGTTCTAGCTCACCTTGGCACATTGCCAAACACTAGGTGTGCATTAGTGTTTTTAAGGCCTTTTACGAAAGATTCTACCGTTTCTCAACTCATTCTCAGCTCACAGCCTCCCCACATACTTTAATAATACATGCATGCAATATATCCACTCTCACACCCAACATTTGTCTTTCTAATTATCCCCATTTTTTACCAAATTTTCGAAATTAAAAGCTAGGGTATTGATTCTTACCTCCAATGTGAGGAGCTGCTTGATAATCTTCAAGGATTTAGCAATAATTGTTGGATGTTAGTGTGAAGTTTATTCTCTCACTCTAAGAGCTCTCGCTCTCTTACTCTAAAATTATCAGGAATGAGCTCAAAATGGTCTATGGTATGTATTTTAACAAAATAGGATCGGGTTTATAAGTTATAAAATAGGAGCCCCGACACGTGATCTGCGACCGCATAATGCATCTATAGTTTGCAAAATGGACCATAAAATGGCCCTGAAGAACTGGCATTTTTTGCCTCAGTCTGCGACCGGTCTGCAGTCTGCAAACCTGTTCTGCGATAGCATAATGCGCCGCAAAATACCCCTCCGAAAATTTGTATGTGGGGATTTATGAATGGGTTATGTGGTCCGCAGAATGATTATGCGACCACATAATGGATCCCACATTTGTTCCAAAATCAACTCAAATATCTGTTTCACTCCGCGGTTGATCTTCGGTCCACAGAGTAGCTCTGCGGTCGCAGAATTGGCCGCACAAAATGCCCAACTTTCGAAAATTTTCTTCAGCTCACCAACACACTGCTCAGCCCAAAAGTCTGTATTGCGGCTCGCAAGCTTGCAGCGAAGAATCTCGACAATCTTTGACACATAAACCTGACTCGGAACCACGAAATTTCAGGTTTTTAAGCAAAAATTTTACGGGGCCTTACATTTATCAAACGAGTGATCTTTGTTATTTTTGGAATATTTGATTTTCCATTGGTGAAATGCTTGCTAAAGGATGACCAGTCTCCAAATGATCATAACCCATGTCAAATCCACTAATTGAGTCTCGGGGTGCTTTAAGTGGTGAAAAATCCATATATGAGAAATTAGTCTCCACATACTCGGCACTAGAGTTTAGCAAGTTGTCTAAACCAGCGGCAACTATTGACACCACCAATACATCACAGAATTGAACAAAATAGAAACCTAGATTGTTATTGTTAATCTGATAAGCATATGGAACCAGATAAGAGTATGGAGGCGAGTCGTCATGGTAATACTCAAAGTCATAAGAACTGAAACTATGATCTAATGTAATACTGATGACCGTACGCATCTGTCATCGGATAGGGTTCGGTCCTGTTAAGAAATTGCTGAATTCTATGCACCTTCAACGAGTTTTCTCCAAGTTGTCTGCAAGCGTTGCATCAAGTTGCGATTGATCAGTTTCAAACTTTTGAAACTTATCTTCGATATCCTTGACGATTGGGTCATCAGACCTTGGAGTGAAAGTGGGGGTTGTGAACTGTGGCTCTGATACCAATTGTAGTCAATCGCGGTAGATTCGCCATTGAAACAAAAAAGCGGAATTAAGAGATAAGAATTGAAATTTTCATTTTACATCTTCTTGAAGTTATATCAGTATTTAAAGAAAAGGGATAATGTGTAAAAAAACTAACTTTAGGGGTAAAAGTAAAAGCTACTATAATATATAGGACTAAGTGTAACTCCGAAAAATTTTGCAAATATTCAGGAGGCTCCATTCGCAACAGTTAAAGAGCTATACTTTGATTCTTTAGAGAAGCTGTAAATTAAAGTCTTTTAATGATCAGAAAACGTCAAACAAGTCAAGTGAAGTGATTTCTCCCTTACATTAAATCAACTACTTTTTATGATTATTGGACTCCTCCAGCTAACATTTAACAATTGTTTGAATTCGAAAAGTATATATTATACGAGGGTAAAATTTCTCGGGAAGTATCCTATATTTATTATTAATGATTCAAAAGAAACGTTTTTCCCCTTCAAATATAATTAAAAGGCTTTGTCATTGTCTCATTGACCTCTTTCGGCCAAACGTTTATCAGAAGTAGCTGTTAAAAATTGCTTCTCCATTCTCCATAAATAAAAAATAAGCTTGTCTAGATAATACAACTAAACATAGAATACAAAATTGCCAATTATGTTTGGTTTCTGTTTCCTCGAAGCAAGAAAGTTCTTCTCATAAGTTTGGTTTCTGTTTTTTCTGTGTTCCGATTATGTATTCACAGAATCATGCATTTTCTACTCTTCACACAGTTGAAATATGAGGTGTATGGTGGAGAGACTTCTTAATATCCTCCAATCAAACATGATCAGCAATACAGACGCTTCAAACTAAGAAAAAGAAAAATGTCTAAACAAAGGAACAACATCCGAAGTGCGTGTCACGGGGATATAAGAAATGTTTTAAAACACATATTTTCATTTGTTCCATAAAATAGAATAATAGAATTTAAAAGTTAAACAAGTTAGCTAACGGGATTATTAGTTCTTTATACAATAGAAAAGGTAACACATGAATATGAAATAAAAAATGCAACTCGATTCAAAGTTCAATCTAAAGTGACACAGATTTAAGGCTAATGCGGAAAGATGATATATCCTGTTTTTTTTTTTTTTTAACTTGCTGACGAGACGAGGATGCAGACCTTAAAACTAAATCTTTACTTCCCATCCTACAATTATCATCTTTTTTCCCCAATCAAACGTAATGTTAACTAAAAATAGAGCAATTCTCAAAAGAACACCAAAACTACGAGCATCTGGCCACTTCAATATGATTACAAGATGACGATGCGAACAATAGGAGGCTGCAAATAGTATACACTTTCCAGCCGGAAGAACATGAGTACATGACAAAATCTTCACATCTGGAAGTAAAAACTCAATAATGGTCGAAGTTGAGTTTGTACACAACTGTTTGCGGGATAAATTAAGATATGATGAAGAAGAGAATCATATACACTGTACACAGGTATATTATTCACACTAAAATATCTGACCGGAACTCTCTTTCTAGTTTACTGTTTTAGCTTTCAACAAGTCCTTGAAGGATCTTTTTAGCTTGAGCGAGACTGTCCATGTGATGAATTTCGGAAACCCATATATTTTGCATGGGAAGCATCACCATATCCAGCTCGGTCAGATGTGTTTCCAGCCACCTGATTGCATCTGAACTCATGAGACTGCCAACAACAGTCTGCCAAGAAAACAATAAAAAGCACATCCTGAAGTCGCACATCATAAAGCAAAACAAGCATCAGGGGTACATAATATATAGCTACCGAGATTGCAGGAATTGGCTGAAGGGTGAAAACAGCATAAGAAAAAAGATTGAAGTTAACCCAAGCACACCTCCTTAACCTATTATGTGGTAGTCCATGCTTATTCAACCATTATATTGGTGAAGTATTATGTGGTGTTCCGTTCTTTGTTCAATCTATATATTGGGAATTACTGTTGTTTGCAGCTAGTGCGAAGTGAGAATGAAAGGAAAGTTAAAATCCACCTCGAGAGCCAAAATAACAGAACAAATTCAATGTGACTGAAACTGCTTCACTCAAATTGATTCTATTTTTATTAAAATGTATAGTGATTCCATAAATAGAGAACTAGCCGTACTACATCTCTACACTTCAATTTAAACTGCAATTAGATAACATTTTCCTATTGGTACAACATGCACATTGTATATGTATAATTTATATACACACACACATACATATACATATATACAATCTATAGGTATAGTGGTATACATGCCTTGCTTGTGTTATGCCATACCATAAGACGAGAAGGTAAGTAGGACACATGCGACTGCCAATGAAACTTACCAAAAGGGAGCTGCAGCAAGCTTTGAGGATGAGGGACTGAAAGAAATCTTGATCTGAACTACTTATAGCCTTGTCGGGCTTGGCAGAAAACACAAGGTCTTGACATGATGAATCAAAGATGGAAGCCTGGTTTCTCACTGTGACCCTGCCATGCCGCTTCATAATTCTCCTTAAATGGGCAATAGTTAAACTGCTGCATGCCTGCTTTCTCCTGGTCTTCTTTGATCTCTTGTGAGTTTTAGCATAGCTTTCACCTGAAACTTCATTATCATGTAACCCCAACAAAACTGCTGCAATCTCCCAACTAGCCCAGCAACAACATGATGATGACCCATCATCTACGCAAGCATGGAGAATAGTCATGGAAAACTAGCATTGTCTGATAACTGGACAGGAAACTTTTCAGAGACTAGGACAAGATCTAACTGCCTGTTGCAAGTGAGCTTTTTCCAGCAGCAAAAGAAACTTCATTTAATATGGAAAAATGGAAACCTACCCACCCCCTCACCCCCCCAAACCACACAGGGCTTTGGTGTAGTGGTAAAAGTGCAGTCTGTGATGTGGGTTTGAACCCTGACAAAAGCCTAGTATTTAAGTGGAGAAGAATAGAGAGCCGGGCCCATCATCCACCAAATTTTGAACAGTGCACAATTGGCCCTGGAGGACTTCTCAGTTATCAAAAAAATGAAAAAAGGAAACAATCTAAATCTTTGCATAGAAAATCCAAATATAAACCCTGGCAGTCTTCATGAAAATTAAAAAAAACTACGCATCAAAGAACTTGGTGGTTTATAAATTTTAAGAAAAATCCACATGACTGTAAAAGTAAAGGAAGAATAACAAGGAGCATCATAAAATCAAGTACAGTTCTTTGATATTGGAGATCAAAAGCTGTGCAACATATACATACAGAACATACCAAAGATAAAACCAGCAAGTGGAATACCAACACCATATGAATTAGGTCTAGGCTCAGTTCTTGTATGAAGGTATCTGCCTTTCCTGTTGTACTCCAAGACAAGGACATAAATAGCCACAACCTGACATTATTGAGCAAAAAAATAGGATGTCCTGTGAGAAGATAAGTCCAACTATCATGCACAAAATGTTAGGCAAAATATTATAGATGCCCTAATAGCTCACGTACACCCTAAAACATCTTCAACCCACTTAGCTTTTATATCTTCAAATTCGCCTTAGATAGGCATTTCTGTCATATCTATAGAAATACCATTAAAAGCTTTTCAATTTTGTAGAAAACCTAGGGCTCATGATCAAACAAATTTTCTTAAATTACAGTTGGTCAAAGATTTTCAATGGATCCTAAAGGTAGTAAAGATACAGGTTCTTCTAACACTATCAGCATCTATAAATTTCATCCTAGAGATACTATTTAACCCAAGAAATCCAAAGGTTGTTTCACCAAGGAAGAAAGCAACAAAATGACGGAATAAAGGAGATGAAGCACATGTGGAAGCTTTGAATATGCAATATGAGCGGTGTCTTGTTAATGCGCTTTTCTTGTTTTCTCATTCTTTTACTTTGAATTATGTGTTTTCTTTCCCACTTGGTTGGTACTGCTCAAGTGATCTTAAATGAGAATAAGTAAAAGAACCAAAAAAGGTACTTGTTCAGTTCATTCAATTGAAAATTGGAGTGGGCTATACAAAATTTTGGATAGTTTATTCAGCGTTTCAAAATATGTTCTCTTTTCAATAAATTGAGGTTTCAAAGTATGTTTAGGGTCAAACAAGATATTGTTAATAGCATTCCTAGCAGGAGTTCAAAGAAGTGAGTAGAAGAGATGAATTCGCAAGTAGATAAATAGTGAAAATTGTTCAAAAAGTTACATGTTTTCTCTTTTCAACAAGATCAGAGAAGCAAATTGTTTAACAACCCAACTAATATCTGCATAAGAACTGTGATTACCCTGCAATTGAACTCCATTGGTTGGGTCTCTAAACAGTTTGCTGTATCAGAAATCAGAGATGCAGTTCTAGCACATAATGGAGAACCACCATCCACGTTCAAAGCAGCAGATTGGCAGGTGTATGCATCCTCATTATGATCATTAATCACACTTGATGGGTTGATAACAATGAAGGACGTAGGTATCATCATAAAGTTGTCCTGCGCACTGGGAAGACAACATGCTTTAGCATATCAAATAATTTCAGTACCAAACAAAATGCCATACTTAATTAACTTTGTCCTGCGCACTGAAAAAAAACTTGCAGGGTTAATAAATAAAGCATAAATGCTACTCCAGGTTAAAAGAGAATATTAAGATAATTAATACACTGCTAGTAATATTGCACTGTAGTATCAAAAAACAAGCAATTTTTGTCAACCACAGCCATAAAAAGGACTAGTGACAGTCTATACCGCTTTTATTTGACAAACATAGAGAAGTTTGTTATTGGAAACATATTAGTGGATGATGCAAGAAATGTAGAAGCTTACAGGTCAGAAATATTAGAATGTTTCAGAATCTTTTCCAAATCTTTATCCTCCTTTCGCATGTCTAATATGCACTCACATGACAAAGCTCATTTAGTGAAATAAGCAATAATAGCACCTAGCATGTTTCAAAAGTTTTTTTTTTTTGTAACTTGCTCTCTTCTGGTTTGCTCTCAGCGCACGATAAGCGTGGTTGCTAACGTACGCTGTTCATCAATGGGGAGGGGCAGACCTAAGAAAAATTCAGTCGTGATTCAGAGGACGGATCTAGCAGGAACAAGCAGTAACACTCAGAGTAGTGAAAGGAAAACTCAGAATTCACAAATTGAAGATGAAAATTCAATGGAATAGTGGCCATCGCTAACAGCTATGAAGGTATGAAAACTTCTCCTACTATGAACATTAATCCGATAATGTAGAAATCCGATGAAGGTAGATTAATCGAGGTGACTACAAAGCCAAAGCAAATCGACATGCATGCGAGTAATTCAGGTGCAATTGCTGGGAAATCTGGGGAAATTAAGGACAAGGAGAGCACGGATAAGAGACAAAATGCAATAATTAATGAGAAGATGGAACCAGAGCAAAAGAAGTGGACAAATCTGTTTGTAGAGAACAGAATGGCGGCGAAGGGGATGGATTTGAGTTTCATTGCTCCAACTATTAAAAATGGTGAGGTAATAGTTGAATTGAGTAAGGAAGAAGTAGAAGAGGAAACGCAAAAGTGGAAACAAGCTTTGATTCTATATGTAGTTGGAAGTACACCAACTATAGGTGCTATGGAGAGATTCATTGCGTTTGCTGGAATTTTGCAACGAAGCCAAAAGTTTACTTCCATAATGATGGATACTTTGTTGTAAGATTCAATTCCATGAATGATAAGGATGAAATTTTATATTCTGGACCTCACATGTTAAACAACAAGCCAATTATAATGAAAGTATGGACTGCTGATTTTGACTTTAATAAGGAAGTGTTACAGATTATTCATGTTTGGGTAAGGTTCCCTAACCTTCCTCTTAACTGTTGGGGAGCAAAGTCACTAAGCAGAATCAGTAGTAGCTTAGGAGTTCCACTATTAGCTTAGGAGTTCCACTATATGCAGATGCATGTACAACTCAACTAGATCGAATTTGCTATGCTAGACTCTTAATTGAAGTAGATGTTACTAAAGAACTTCCTAAAGCAGTGAAGGTAACAGATCCTAATGGAAGAGTGTTTGTGCAAGAGGTGACCTATGACTGGGTTCCTGCATTCTGTACTACTTGTATGCTAGTGGGACATCAATGTAATGCAGGAGAGCAAAGAATCACAAAGGACAATACAAGGAAGCAGAAGCATGATAAATGGTTTCAATGTTCTGGCAGAGACTGGTTTGCATCTAGCATACAACAGAGCAATAGATGAAGGCATAAGCAAGCAGAGGAGGAGCAATGAAGAAGTAGGAGCAGGGAGAATCAAAACCTATTCATCCCAGTATGATTCTTGCTACATGGAACATAAGGGGATTGAACGAGGTCCCTAGACAAAAAGAGGTCAAGATGTTTATTAAAAGTAATAGAATAAGTATAATTGCAATACTAGAGCACAAAATAAAGAAGCAGAATGATACAAAAGTAATAAGGAGAATCACTCCAGGCTGGAAATAGTTAGCCAACTATGAGTATAGTCATAGAGGAAGAATTTGGGTACTGTGGGATTCTAATGAAGTGGAATGCAGAGAGCTGAGGAAATCTGACCGATACATTCATACTGAAGTTCACCTAAAAGGTATGAATCTGAGATTTACTTTTACTGCAGTGTATGGATTACATACAATTGAAGATAGAAGAAGGCTTTGGAATGAATTGAATGGGAGCATGGTTGATAATGGGGACTATAATACAATTAGAGGACAAGAGAATAGACCAGCTGGCAAACCTGTACAAGAGGCTAAAGTCAGGGATCTCAATGACTTTGTGGAGCAAAATGGCCTAACAGAAATTAGAACTGTTGGAAGGAGATTCATATGGACCAATTGACATACTTATAGCAGAATAGATAGAGCTATAGTAAATGTCGTATGGATGCGCTACAAATGCCGCGTTACTTACGAAAGTTTCTTGCAATTCTCTCCCAGACACGAATTTCGAGGGAAGAGCCTAAAAACTCTTTCCGACGTCCTCTCTCCCCATGGCCCTCTCCACTGGTTTTAACCTAGTTTTTTCATCAATCATTAACTAGTGATTGCTTTAGAAACTTCGTTTTTTCCTTTTGATTCACCTTTAGTTATGGTTAACAGAATATATTTCAACGGCTGTGGCAAATCTTTTGATATCACAGAAATTGAAGGTCGAGATGAGGTCTGGTTCGAATGGGTGGAGCGCAAGACGAAGTACATGAGGAAAATGATGCTAAGCAGAAAAATCATGCTGTGGATTTGCGAACTGTTACACATCGCATCTGAAGGCAGGGGAAACAGCTTAAGGAGATGGAAGACCAGAGACCACATGTACTCCTTTTTCTGCGCAAAAAAATTTAATGACTATGACAGATTTATTAGTGTTGTATCAGTACAGGGGGAGCGCAGAGCAGTGATTATTCTCCCTGAAATAGCTTTTAATATGGGGTGGAGGGCCATTGCAATAAAGATTGAGCGGTTCATAAGCAGGAAGGACTCAGCCATTCAAAGATTGCCCACTCCAGTGATGATTCCTGAGACGATCAGTGTAGACAAACCAGTCGAAAATCAAGCATACTTGGATGCCTTCAAAACAGACAAATGGAAAGCTAAAGGTCTATCCACGTCTGCAACAGCCTCCAACACTGACCGGATTTTGATAGAAGGCCCAGAAATATCAAATCATGATGTACTCTCAAGATGTCTAGTTGGGAGCTTCAGAGATTCAAAGGAATTTCCAACTCTGTCCGACGTTCGAAGATGGATCAGCAGCAAATGGAGTGCAGATATATGAGATGCATGGCTCAAATTCCTATTTGAATTTCCTTCAAGGAAAACGGCAGAACACATTAGAATCGGGGAATGGAAATGGCGAAATCGGTTGATGAATCTTGAATGGTGGTCGCCGACAACGGGTTCCTTTCCGACTGGTGTTTCTCCAGATTGGGTATGGGTGTGACTTCTGGGGATCCCCCTTCATCTTTGGTACCAAGACATCTTCAAAAAAATTGGAGACAAATGTGGGGGATGGATCGAAACCGAAGAAGAAACTTCCTTGAGAAATCATTTGAAGTGAGCTCGTATCAAAGTCAAGGGGCCTTTCAATCAGATACCTAAAACCATAGAGCTTGAAAAAGATGGTGTTATTTTCACAATTCCGGTGTGGTGAGAGGCTCCGGCGAGCTGTTCCACAGTTGGCAAAGAAGATGATTCAAAAGTAGGGTGTAGGGGTAACAACTTTTCTGCTAGGTATATAAGGCAAGAGTTGATAGGTTGGTGCACATGGCCCAAGGGGGGGCACGTCGGTGTGACTCAATTTCAAAATCAGTGGGAGTTCATAATAAGGGGCCAACTTTAAATAAAGAGGGGGTTTCGTTTGGGCCTTCAGAGTGCCAATTTTCTAAGCCCAAATCGGATCTTTTCAAAAGCCCAGAATTGGGCTTTAAGATACAACTTACCAATACTTTCGATATTCTCGAAAGAGCCACCTATGGGGACCCGATGGTGAATGAGTTCAATTCAAACCATCTGCTTATGTTCTCTGAGACCTCTTCTCTTCCTCTTCTAATTTCGGATGGTGAACAAATAGCACGAGAAATCCTCAACTTCGAGGAAACTCAATCACATGATACACAAGAAGAAGACGGTGTAATATTCAAACCAGGGGATATTATTCCCTTCTCTCAACGCGTCACAAATAACATGCAGTCAGTTGATGTTGATAATCTGGAAAGCTGGTAAGTGGATGAACCTGAACCTCTAGACACTTGTTTCCTTGAGGCAGAGGCAGAAGCTTCTCATTGGGTTCGCAAAAATATATTGAAGATGAGCAAGTCCTATGGGATGAATTTTCAGGGGTGTGAGGAAGAAGCTATATCACTTTTTATGAAAACTGACGGGAGAAGGCAAGTGAAAAGGCTGGAGGATGCACTAAAATCAGCCTCTACTCCAAAAAGGAATAAAGGGATTATGGAAGTTCAAAACCTAGTCTTCAATATGAACTTCCCAGAATCAAGCTCAAGGAACAGGAGGAAATCCATCAACAATAGTTATCAATGAAGGTAAAAATTATTTCTTGGGATGTTAGAGGATTGAACCGAAGGGTCAAAAGATCTGTAGTTAAAATGCTAATAAAGAGATGGAAGGCAGACATATTCTGCTTCCAAGAGACCAAATTGGAGGGGGATATTCAGTGGTTTGTGAAACAAACTTGGGACAACAGGTGGATCAAATTTGGATGTCTAGAAGCTAGTAGAAGAAGGGGAGGCATCCTAGTTATGTGGGATAGCAGGGTTTGGAGAGGGGAAGTAACCAATATAGGAAGCTTCACTATTACCTATAGTTCTGAGTCTTTGATGCAAAACTTTAAATGGCATCTGACAGGAGTCTATGGGCCACACTGTAGATTGGAGAGAAAGAATGTCTGGTGGGAAGTTGCTGCTTCAAGGGGACTCTGCGCAGGGCCTTGGGTCGTTTGTGGAGACTTCAACATCACAAGATTCACGGATGAAAGGAGAAATAGCAACTCCATCACTAGAGCTATGTCTGACTTCACTAGCTTTATTGATGACATGGAACTCATTGACCCTCCGTTATTAGGAGGGATTTACACTTGGACCAGGGGAAACCACTCATATTGCCTCCAGAATTGATAGAATTTTGTTCTCTTCAGAGTGGGATGAAAATTTCAGAAACATCAGGCAGTCAGTTCTAACTAAAGTATCATCAGATCACTCCCCCATTGCCCTCGACTCTGGGGATTGGGAGAATGTCAAATCATACTTCAAATTTGAAAATTGGTGGTTGGGTGTTGAAGGTTTCAGAGAAAAGGTGGCAGACCGGTGGTCTTCTTTTGTCATTCAGAACAGACCAGATTACATCCTCGCTAAAAAATCAAAGCTCCTAAAAGGCAAACTTAGAGAATGGGGCACATCTCTAGGAGGAAATCTAGAAGCAAGGAAAACAGAATGTTTGAATAGAATTTTTGAGCTTGATGTTGCGCAAAAAAACAGAGATCTCAGTGATGATTAACTGACCCTAAAAGCAAGCTTGGCCATGGAACTGGAAGAAATTGCAAAAAAAGGGGAAAATCTCTTAGAGACAAAAATCCAGAGTCCAATGGTTGAAACTGGGGGATAGAAACACAAAATTCTTCCATAAGGTGGCCAATGCAAATAGGAGGTTCAACACTATTGACAAACTTAGCATCAATGGTATGCAGGTGGAGGATTCGAATACAATCAACACTTAGATTCTATCATTTTACCAGCAGCTCTACAGAGAACCAGAGGAATGGAGGCCAGAGTTTAACTATCCACACGGCTACAAGATCAACGAAGTTGAGGTGCAGTGGCTTCAAAGAGAGTTCGATGAGCAGGAAATATTGAGGACCTTAGAGCATGTGCAACAGATAAGGCTCCAGGCCCTGATGGGTACACTATGGGATTCTTTCTCCATTGTTGGGATGTGATTAAGGTGGACCTTTCGAACACCTTCCATAATTTTCACACCAATGAGTATTTTGAAAAAAGCTTTAATGCCACATACTTGGCTCTAATTCATAAGAAAATAGGGGCAGGTGAGTTGAAGGATTATAGACCCATAAGTCTAATAGGGAGTGTCTACAAAATCATATCGAAGGTTTTAACAGAGAGATTGAAGAAGGTGATTTATAAACTGGTGGATGAGCAACAAATGGCCTTTATTAAAGGCAGACAAATCATGGATGCATCTCTAATAGCCAATGAATGTGTGGATTCCAGAATCAAGGAGAAGAACCCAGGCATCTTGTGCAAATTGGACATTGAAAAGGCCTTCGATCACATTAACTGGAGTTTCCTTTTAAAGCTCCTCAGAGATTTGAGTTTTGGCGACAAATGGATTAGGTGGATTCAGTTATGTATCTCAAATGTCAGATTTTCCATCCTTATCAATGGTTCCCCAGAAGGCTTTTTTCCATTTCAGAGAGGCCTAAGGCAGGGAGATCCTCTCTCCCCTTTCCTTTTTATTATTGCTATGGAAGGGTTGAACTGCATGATCAAGAAAGCGAACCTGGAGGGGTGGAATAAGATCTTCAGGGTTCCCAACAATGCAAGTAGTGTCATGGAAATCACTCATCTTCTTTATGCTGATGACTCACTTATTTTTTGTGATGCCAAGGAGGAGCAGGTTACTCACCTGAGATTAATTTTGACTGTTTACGAGGCCATCTCAGGTTTACATGTGAATTGGAGTAAATCCTTGATTTTCACTGTTAATGAGGTCACAGATCTTCACAGACTAGCTGGCTCCCTAGGATGTGAAGTGGGATCTCTTCCTACCACCTATTTAGGGCTACCACTAGGTGCAAAGAGCAAGTCCAAGCAGATATGGAATGGGGTTCTAGAAAGGTGTGAAAAGAAGTTATCCACGTGGAAGAACAGCTACCTATCCTTGGGAGGGAGGGTCACCCTAGTCAACAGTGTACTAGATTCCCTCCCCACCTACATGATGTCAATTTTCCCACTACCTGTTAGTGTTGAGAAAAAGATTGATGCTTGGAGGAGGGACTTTATTTGGCATGGGAATAAAGAGAAAAGAGGCTACCATTTAGTTAAATGGAAAACTCCCACGACTAGCAAAAAGGAAGGTGGATTGGGTAACAGAAATTTGAGGCAGCATAACAAGAGCCTACTTATGAAATGGTTATGGAGATTCCCTTGGAGGAACACGCCCTATGGAGGAAAGTGATATGTGGAAAATATGGGTCTGAAGGCTAGTGGAGCATAGTTACAGTGACTAGCCCTTACGGTGTGAGTGTTTGGAGATCTATCAGATCTCTCTGGCAAAACCTAATGAGCAATTCTAGCATAAAGGTAGGTAATGGTGCAAAAACTATCTTCTGGAAGGGTGAGTGGATAGGGAATACTCCACTAAAAGACAGCTTCTCTGATCTATACCCTTTAGCGCAGCAAACAGATGCTTCTATTGCTGATACCTGGAGTCAGCAAGGCTGGAATTTAAGCTTCAGAAGACTACTGAATGATTGGGAGGTGACCAGACTAATTGAGCTTCTGAAACTTCTGGAAAACTTCAAAGGACCAACTGAGCAAGTGGTCAAACTGCTATGGAAAAGCAATAGCAAAGTAGTTTTCACTGTGAAATCTGCATATGAGGTTTTAAACAGAAGTTCGCAGCAACAAGAGGCTTGGAGATGGAAGCACATTTGGAGATTGAAGGTCCCTTTTAAATTTAATGTGTTTTGCTGGCTAGTGGTCAAACAGGCTGTTCTGACACATGAGAGCTTAATGAAGAGAGGAATGCCGCTGTGCTCCAAATGTTTTCTGTGTGGAAGGACCATTGAAACAAACAAACATCTATTTCTCCATTGTTAGGTGACCAATAGTTTGTGGCAACTTTTCATAAGTATGAAGAGCTTAAGCTGGGTGATGCCTAGAGAGACTATGGACATGCTGTCAAGCTGGGACTATTTAGCTGCAGGAACCAGCCAGAAGAAGTGGTGGAGTCTTATTCCAGCATGCATTTGGTGGACTATCTGGCTGGAAAGGAACTCTAGATGTTTTGAAGACTCGGCAAATCCTGAACAGAAGATTAAAATGAACTGTATATCATTGTTTCACTTTTTTTATTTTTTAAAAAAGGTAACAATATATCATTGTTTCACTTTTGGTGTAAAGAAGCTTTAGCACAAGGTGTAGATTCCCTAGTTGACCTCATCGGATCCTTGTAAATGACACAAGACTTGTATTTCTCTGCTTGTTTTTGTTCATCTTTCTCCTTTTTGAAAGTCTTGTAACTAGGACCTTTTCTCTCAACACTATCTTGGCGCTGAGAATTATATATCAATGAAATCTGTTACCATTTCAAAAAAAAATGCCACAACTAGAAGTAAGAGTAATGGATCGAGGATGTTCAGACCACTCTCCTTTGAGTATCAAGTTTGAAGATAACGAAGAAAGGGAATCAAGGCCTTTCAAGTTTCTTAACCATTTAGCTGAATATAAGGAATTTCTTACAAGAGTAAAGGAAGCATGGCAAAAGGGAAATGGAAAACAAAATGAAGGATGTATGGTGCAGGTTAAAGAGGGTGAAACAAGCAATGAAGGAACTTAATAAAGCTGAATATAATGAAGTAGATAAGAAGATAAACAGATGCAGGCATCAACTTTGAGAACTGCAGGAGCAAAATGAGAGACCCTGGGCAGAAGGAAGATATGATTATGGTAGAAAAAGATATGAAGGCTCAACTAGAGAAATGGCAGGGGTAGAAGAAAGCATTATGAAATAGAAATCCAGAGTGAATTGGCTGAAATTAGGGGATGGTAACACAGCTTATTTTCATGCAAGTATGAAGAATAGATGCTGTCGGAATAAAATAAAGGGCCTAAACAAAGGCTAATGGAGCTGTAGTACAATCCAAACAAGAGATTGAAGAGGAAGTGCTTGGGTTTTATAAACAACTACTGGGATCATCACATGGAACTGTGCCAGCTATAAATCCAGTAGCGATGAGAGATGGATCCCGGGTGAACAGACAACAGCAACTTCAATTGGTGAAAGATGTATCTAAAGGGGAAGTATATGATGCACTGCTGGGAATTGGAGACAACAAAGCACCTGGCTGCGATGGGTTCAATGCTTTATTCTATAAGAAGACTTGGTCTGTGATTGGTGAGGAAGTGACAGAGGCAGTAATGAATTTATTCACAAACTCTGAGCTCTATCAACCTATTAACCGTACAACAGTGACTCTCGTACCAAAGGTGAAGGATCCTACTAGTATTACTGAGTACAGACCAATATCATGTTGTACTATACTATATAAAATAATCTCAAAGGTGATCACAAACAGACTGCAGGGGATAATGAATGATATAGTAGATAAAAACCAGTCTGCCTTTGTGTCAGGGAGGCTGATAAATGATAATATCATACTCGGTCATGAATTAGTCAAAGGGTATGGCAGGAAGGGTGTGTCACCAAGATGCATGATGAAGATTGATATGAAGAAGGCTTATGATTCTATTGACTGGGATTATATGGAACAAGTTCTGGAAAATTTACAAATGCCTGGGAGATTTATCAACTGGATCATAAAGTGTGTGAGAAGTGTATCTTACTCTATCATTATCAATGGGCAGCCATTTCATGCAAGGAAGGGACTGAGGCAGGGAGACCCTTTGTCTCCATATCTATTTTTATTGGCTATGGAGTACTTGACAAGAACACCGAAGACATTGAAGATGAATCCAAATTTCAATTACCATCCTAAGTGTGCTAAGATGAACATAGTACAGCTCAGTTTTGCCGATGATCTGTTGCTTTTCTACAGAGGTGACACTATATTTGTACAACTACTCTATCAATGCTTTCAAGAATTCTCTAAAGCTTTTGGCCTAGTTGCAAACACTAGCAAGAGCTCAGTCTTCTTTGGTGGAGTTAGTGAGAATACAGAACAGGAGATCTTACAGATCCTAGGCTTTTGTAAAGGATCAATGCATGTGAGGTACCTGGGGTTCCTCTAAGTATTAAAAGATTATCAGTGGTACAGTGTCAACCATTGATAGAAAAGATGCTGGGAAGAATTCAAGTATGGACTGTCAGATTCTTACCTTACGCATGCAGAATTCAACTAATCAAGAGTGCATTGTTTTCTATACAAGTATTTTGGTCACAAGTGTTCATGTTGCCAAAGAAATTGATCCAAGTAATAGAGAGTATATGCAGGAGATTCCTATGGACTGGAGGGGTAGAAGTCACAAAGAAAGCATTGTTCGCTCGGGACAGATTATGCTGGCCAAAAGTAGCTGGAGGTTTGAATATACCGGACATAGGAATCTGGAATAAAGCATCTATATGTAAGCTACTTTGGAACCTTAGCAAAAAGGAAGATAAAATGTGGATACAATGGGTGCACCTCTACTACAAAAGATACATGACTGCAGGTGGAACCCCAAAGCAAGCGGTTCAAAAGATACTGAAGGCAAAGAAGCAAGTTGAGGAAGCTAGGCTGACAGAAGAAGAATTTATGCAGATAGACAAGTTTTCAACCAAGGCAATGTATTTGAAGTTTAGAGGAGAATTTACTAAAGTTTCATGGAGGAGAATTACATGCAACAATGCAGGACTGCCTAAGTGGAAGTTTACGCTACTAATGGCTGCTCATAAAAGATTACTAACACGAGATAGACTAAACAAATGGGGCTGTGTTGAGAATACAATGTGCATACTATGTAACAAAGCAGAAGAAACCATTGAGCATTTGCTTTTTAAATGTTCTTACTCCGCAAGAATATGGAGAACACTAATGCAGTGGCAAGGACTACAGAGGCAGGTGATGGAATGGGGGCAAGAGTTAGAATGGGCTGCAAGTCATTACAAAGGAAGGAGCTCTACAACAGAAGTGTACAGAATGACCCTAGCTGGTACAGTCTATTGCATATGGTAAGAGAGGAACTCAAGGATATTCCAAGAGAAACAGAGGAGCATTGAAGCAATTGTTCGACAACTAGTTCAAGAAATTCATGGTCGAGGCAGCATGATACAAAGGTTGAAGAAGAGATTAATAGTTCTTAATTACTACCCTAATGTCTGTATGGATATGTAATTAGGATAGTAGTTAGAAGACATAGTATTGAGAGGTACAGTTTGAATCTGGGATTTGTGTCCAAGATCAAACTAAAGAATGGAAATGTTTTGTAAATATTACTTGGTAAATAAAAATGTTTAGTTACCAAAAAAAGTATCTAGCAATTGCAAGAGAAAATTATTACTATAATCTACAACTAATTATTTTCAGCTCAAACGTCTCTATATCTTACATGGGTAGAAGTGTTGGAGGTGAAGGTTAGCAGAACCATTGAGCTGAAAGAGTTGCTAAAACATATAGAAATTGCATACCTAAGGGCAAGTACTCTGTGAAATGATGCAGTAACATCTCGTCCAAATCCAGCAGGGTAAGCAAGTCTTTTTGCAGCCCCAAAAATCTTGACCTAGTCAATTATGAAACAGTCTTAAAGTTTAAAAAAATGTTGTCTAACAAGAAAGAGGCAATAGAATTATGTAATAAGTTACAAAAGATGAGAAGCAAAGAGAAGATACCATCTTACGGTCCATTAAAACGTGGGCACAGATACTGATAGTTCCTTCAAGGAATAATGACGAACAATCACGATTGATGCTTTCACACCTTAAATGTTCTGCAAACGATTTTCCATCTGAACAATGAACCGCCTTGATCTGCCCATGAATAGATGTTAAGTTTCCCTCGGGCAAATTATGATCAGAGGGGTAGATGTTTGTCATTTCTCCAAATGGAACAAGAGGCGCGAGAGAACAGTCCTCCAACAACTCCAAGTTAACATCAAATAAGTTTGTGACATCAGATGGAACATATATGTTGACATCTGAAGAGATCTCATTGCTTCCATTATTGGGTAAACAATTTGGAATTTGAAACCGATGATAGTCTTCTGGAAGAACACTATGGTTGCTTAAAAATGAGTCGCGCTGTTTAAATAAGCAGGATACATCTAAACTTTGAAGAGCATTGACAGATGCGAAAGAAACACTCCAAATATTTGTTCCAGAATTCACAACTATTTTATCACCTATTCCATCAGTACATAACATGCCTTCTTTCTGATGTTTTATCAAATATTGACCACCGATTTTCAACACCTGCAATGTTAAAGAACAAAATTTGTTTTAAGTTGTTAATGCAAATTTCATATAGCTACATTTTATGTCATACATCAGAACGAATAGAGATGAAATGACATACCTCATAAACAGAAAAAGCTTCTGATTTGAATTCCAGCAATGCCTTTCTCACTTGTGGTTTGCAACAGGACCCCAAATCTGTTTTCGTACCTGTGTGTTGCAACATACCAAGAGACGGATAATTAGCACAATTTCCAGTCACAAGACACGGAAATTTGTCTGGACAGCATGAGTTATGATGCCTGTCCACCAGAGAAGAGCACACTTTAGCAGAGAGACTGGAGCTGCAACTTGGTTCATTTTCAGTATCATTCAGTGCAGACGTCAAAGCCTCGCTAGACAGTTGGTCAGGTTTATGTCTTTTGCACGCAACAAGTTTTCCATTTTCCATTCCGTTAAAAAATTTCATTGGTTCCTTCAGTTGATCTATCAAAGGCTTATCAATATGGGTATCTCTGTTTTTGTCAGCAATAAGTAAATCCCAAGGCAGAATTAAGGCCTCGGCAAATGCGCTTGATGTACTTGAAGCATGTTGACTTCCTTGAAACTGCTGCAAAATATCCATCGACTGATTAAATTTGTTATCACAAACTTGTAAGAAGGCACTGTATTTTTGCAAGACGCCTACCTTTTGCAGAATAGGGAATTTATGCATCAGCTGAAGTAGGTGAAACTTTCCTCTTCCAACCTTCCCAAAGTCAACTTGGGAATCTACACAAATAGTAAAATGATGATTTACAGGTATTACGTCCCTCATGTTGTAGTAAAGATGGAGTGGCATGTTCATCTCTCTCACAAATGGGGCATTCTCAAAAATACTTCTGCATGTGAAAGGTTCATTTTGGATTAAATCCACATGATCCAGCTTCATGGGTATGTCTTCCATAATTGACAAAAAATTTCTGACCTGAAAAAGGAAATATTTAGTGGGAGAAAGGAAAAGGAATTTTTTTAGTGGATGGAACAATTTCCACCATGTAACATTGATAGTGCTGCACATTAACTGATCAGTAAATGAGATACACAAAATGAAAGAAGATTGATGTTGTATCACACCTCATACATGTTATTGAAATTCCAACTTGATGGAAGATCTGGTATGATAACATCAACGCTTCCAGTTGCATCAACAAGCAACATTCTTCCAGAAGATGGTGAGACCTGGCTGAACATAAAACTACCTTGATAATATCTTATAAGTTAATAAGTAATATAAAGTCCGAAAAAGGATGCTTTAGACATTAAATGCATGCAAAGTTAAGAAATCAGGAAGCTTGCATGGGGAATCTTAGTAGCTAAGTTGGTTGGTTGCATGAACTTCACCTTGTTGGTGAGGGTCCAATTCCGCACCTTATATTCCCCTCCCCCATTTCCCTTCCCAAAAAAGAACAAAAGGAAGCTTGCATAACGTTAAAACTTCTATTGGCCTCTTTTCTATACATAGAATGATGCTAATAAATGATTTATCCCATTTATACAGATCAATGCAATATGACTACTACTCTTTTTTCTGTGATCATAAATCAAAGAGGCCAACCAATAGTTAGGAAATGCTACCTAACGCTAACATCAAATAGCATACCATACATCATAACATCATAAATCATAAGAGGTTCAAGCCCCTAAATTCTGGCAAGTATATCATTGCAGCAACAAAAAAGAAAGTACAAATAAAATGTTCGAACCTTCAAGATTCCAAGCAAAGAAACACCTATGTCTTCACTGTGAATGGCTCTCTTTATAGACCGCGCAAAAGGTCTCCCGCCACAAGATATGGAGTGATACTCCTTTTGGGTACCCATGATATCAAAATCTCTGCCCTGATGGCAAATCAGTTTCCTCCACATTGCCTCACAATAATTAATTAAATTAGCGATAGGTGCCACCTGAAAGTAATTATGCAACGACTGTTAGATCTTTATGCAGCTAAGTGAGTTTTGATTACTAGAAAGTAAAGCAGTGTCCAACCCCTGACCCCCAGAAAGAAAAAGACCTTTGATAATGATAATTTCATAAAAACCTGCAAACTTACCAACTTCAAAGGAGCGGAACTTGGTTCCCTGCTACAAGCACATCTATCGTGCTTGACAAATTCCATGAACAACCCATGCTGCCGAACCAAAATTTATTTACAAGTGAGAACAACAACTAAGACCCAATTTATATGCTCACAATGACAACACTCTTACCCGAATTTGGAAGGCTGAAGCGGGCAAATATGAAGTTGCATATATCTGAGCAAATCCTTTCTTCTGACAACACCTTGCAATTTTGCACATCAGCTAAGGATAGTTTTCTATGACACTAGACACAAATAAAAGATATCATGATGAAACAGAGTATTAGTTCTAATGTATATCACCGGTAAATGCAAGCAACTTACACTTGTCGATCCCAAGATCTCTTTCTCAGATAAGATCCCAGAGAACTTTCTCCTAAAAGAGATTACGACAAGTAATACCCTGAAGCAAATGAAAAGATCATCATATTAATGATAGTATAAAGTCACACACAAAATCAACTTGATCGTTGTTACTCTTGCATCACTACCATAGCTTGGCAACAAATACTAAGGAGTCAATAAACTTCGCAAGAAGGCTCTGGCAGCAGGTCACTGTATAACATCTGTGGGCCCAAAAAAGATCGAACTGGTGAATACAATGAATAAGCATCTTTTACAGTCTGAAACATTTACAGCGAGTATCTAGAAGCCCTAACCCTGTTTCCAGCGAGGAGAAACATTCCACGGAAATGCTAGTTTTAACACAAGAGCCGAGTATAAGTGTCTTTGTCCATGAATAACTTGGATTTATAAAATGAACGTTTTTCACTGATACCTGAGAAAAGCAACCCATTAGAAGAATAAACAAGTAAACTTCATACTTCTCTCAATGTCTCTCTAATCTTCTTATCAAAGTAAAGTTACACTTTACCACCTTGAAAACATGGAAATTAGTCAAGAAGCTATTGTAACATACCATTGCTCCAACTCTCACACTATGTGGCACAGAAAGCTGTGGATCCGTTAACAGTAGCAACAGTTCATTATCCAACTCAACAATCATACCCCTCGTGTAAACTCCTGTCACAGTCCCAGTATAAGTAACAAGTTCTCCCTCTCCCCTAGCATCAATTTCCTTAACGGGGATACATTGCTGGGGCAACTCAGGAATATGCATCAAAGAGTTATCCGCAGCTACATACATCAACTGAGACACCTTTTTCCCCACAAAAACAAGTCTCTTCTTCAACCCCGATAATGAAACAATTCTCCTTATTAGTCTTGTAAACACTGGATGCCAAGAAGAAGCAGATCCACAGAAGTACACAATCTCGTGTTTGTTATAACAATGACCACTCATTTCATCATTCAAATTCTTCATATTCAATCGTAAATCTTTAGGATTACACAATTTACACCCACAAACTAACACATTTACGAGGAAACCCCGAAGATTTTCCGGACCAGCTCTTGACCCATCTCTGCAGGGAACTACTGAAACAGGGCTAACAGATTCTACTACGCCACGTACAAAATACTTAGCTTTTATACTAACATTTTGATAAACACAACAGCCAGACAGTACATTAAAAGTATCTGAAGAATTTTCAGAAGAAGAATCAGGAAAAGCCCACCTAATAATTTCTAAAAACCCACCATTACATTCCATGGGAATAAAATTCCAAGACAAAATTTGAACTTTTTTGTTAATTAAACTAGGATTAAACCGAAGAATGTCACAACAAACGGTGGTGGAGCCATCAGAGAAACGAAAACAATTGCATTTAAGAGGTGAATTTTCTGCGTGAGGTAGAAAAAGAGTGCCGGTAAGGACAGTGGGGTAGTTAAGGGATTTGAGAATTTTTGGGGGAGAAAGTGTGGGGAGGGAGGGTGTATGGGGTTGGTTTGAAAATTGGGGCGGTGGGATTTTATGAGAAGGATTGGAGAAGAGTGAGGATGCGCCGGTGAGAGGACGAGATTGACGAAGGAGCTCGGCGATTGTTAGGGTTTTGACGGTTGCTTCCTCCATTGATGATACAAATCACATGTACACTGGCGGATAAAAGAAAATCAGAGAGAAGGCGACACAGTATTGGGGTGGGGTGGGGTTGGGTTTGGGATGGGAGTTTGCCGGCAAGTGACGGAAGAGGTAAGCTGTACGCTGCAGCTGCGCGGGAAGGAGTGAACTAGTTTAAAAGTATTCTTTGTAGCAGGGTATCAATAAATATTTAAAATAAGACTAAACCGACAGAATATGCCATGTCGCACCAATATTTATGTTTCTTTTAATAAAATCGTAAATTTTTATATAAATCTAAAATTCTATGATAATTAGGATATGTTTTGTAATTTATGAAAATAAATCAAAAAAAATATTAAACCGTATCAAATAAATTTACAATATAAAAAATATATTTATATATTAAGTTTAAGAATAATAAAGTAATTTTCTCGGGCCTTGGAATTATGAAATAGTTACAAGTCAATAAGTAATTAAACTTAAAATCCTAATTCCAAACCTATTATGCTACTCCTATTGAAACTGAATTATTTCCGGCATATTCACTAGCAAAATATGGTATTATAGCGATTATGAATAGCAAACTACAATATATTAAATATGTTTCCTTTCATATTATTTAGATTTATCTTTTTGAATATTTAATCTTCTATAAACTTTATTCTTGAGGCCCACCTTGGTTAATATCGTTCTACTCGTGTAATTTATAATTTTTTTGTATTTGCTTAGTTTCTTTTATGCTGATGTAGAATAGTTGATGGATCTATACTCTAGCCATCTTTTATATTTTCTTAATTTATTACCTTTTAAACTGAAAAAAATATCTAGAGAGTTTTGCTAAGTCCTATAAAAGTACATATATTATTGCATTCTACTTCTACTAGTGATTTTTACATGATATTTAAAAAATTATCGAATATTTACCGAACCATACTGATACCAAAGAGAAACCGACATGATTGAGATGGTTTCGAAAAATCTACTTTTGGTTATACTTGATACAATAACCGAAAAATTAGTATATTACAAATTTTATAAAATAACTGGCCGAACCGAACCACTAACACCGATACTTTCTACTATCTGACTAGTATTGGTATACATTGGGGATATTTATATTATATACAAATTATGTTAAAATTTAAATATTTTGGACTCTATCTATATTTATATAATTGAGGGACATGCCCGGTGTTGTGGCACATCTCTCCCATCAAACTCCCTATTCATCTATTTTTCAAATTTCTAATATTTTCCCATCATTTTATATTTTCTCTATTTACGGTATTTACACATTAACTGCCAACATTTACAGCACTGGTAAGGGACGCCAAATCACACTAAAACTTAGGACACGTTTGGCCATAAATTTTGCAAAATTATCTTTGGGATTTTTTTGGCAAACACATATTTATTCATGTTAAGAAACTTAGCTCAAAGTAATAATATGAAACAAGCAAATAGACAAGAACGTAGAGAGAAAGAGATGAGAGATTCTTATTTATTCAAGTGTTTTCCAAGTGTGTACAATGTGATGCACAAACCCACTATTTATATGATGATATTGAGACAATACAAAGGGATATCATGAACATGTAATTAACTATTGAGAGCATGGGAAAGATCGTAGAGAGATTATGGAGGTGTTGGAATTACAACTATAATGATGAGAAGTAGTGAAGATTATCTACATATTGGAAAAGAGTAGTGGAAGTTATATTTGATTAGTGGATATCCATATAAATATGTATTTCATAACACTCCCTCTTGGATGTCCATAGACAATGTGCCTCGTTAAAATCTTACTAGGAAAAAAACCCAGTGGAAAAAATCCTAGTGAAGGAAAAAAATATATATATATTGCAATACGCATTACTTGTTGCCTCATTAAAAACTCTGCCAGGAAAATCAGTGGGATAAAACTTTAGCTAAGGGAAAAAGAGTACAGCGCGTGTGTGCCTCCCCCTGATGAAAACATCACTTTATTTCTTGGAGACGACAAATTTCAAGCTTGTATAACATCTTCTCTAATCTTGAGATCGGCAATGCCTTGGTGAATTATTCCGCCAAATTATCACTTGAACGAATTTCTTGAACATATATTTCATCATCTGCTGAAGATCGTCTCTGCAAAGAAACTTTGGCTAAATATGCTTTATTTTGTCTTCTTCAATATATCGTCCTTTCAATTGAACTATGAAAGCAGCACTGACTTCAATATTATTGGAATCTTCTCTTCAAAAAATCACACGTCTCATTCATGTTGAGTCACTTAATTTATAAGATGTTAGTATCTTGGTATGAAGAACAAACTTCATGTAATGCCCTACATTTACATAACCAACAAAACTTTGACAATATTTGTTAGAATAAACAAATCTATCAATGATTCTCTTGTAATATATTACTAATTGCATTCAAGTGTCTCCATATCGAATTAAAGTTAAATCTTGCCAGTATAACGTTATACTCAAGGTTCTAGCAAGAAACATAAGTGCACCTAGTGCACTAAGACACAAAAATAAATCATATATATCATATATGGATTGCTGAAGCTTTATTTAACAAAATTAGCGGGAAACTCTATATGCTTTAGAACAGTTTAAATTCTTCAAGGATTTTCATATACGCATATCAAGTTTTTCATGTATTGACATATTAAACCCGAAAATAATTTTATTAACCACACGAGAACCTGTCTCCATATAACTAATGCAGGATATTTATGAAAAATCGTGTGCCACAAGTCGTCTTTATATCTATCGACTTGATTTTTCATTTCACTTTTTGCACAATGGACTATCCGCCCAATTTTATATTTTTCAAGTGAAGCTAATTTTCATTGTATATTTTTCATTTGGCCAATTATTTATCTGTCCAAATTCCATGATGGATTTGACTCAAGATCCTCGTTAATATTAATAATATTGAGCGCTACATTCTATCAACAATATCGTTGTCGATCATTTTATATCGGTTCTATCGTTACCCAATAAAGACATAACTTATTGAGATCTCTTTATCTCATTATTTTCACGTACCTGAACTTCTCCCATGAGGTCTTATGAAGTGTTATGTCATGGTGCTCTTATAAAGTATTTGCATCCTTATTATGACATGTAGGCATATAAATTTTATTAAAATTAAATTCATGAAATAATTTGGATTATATTTTAAATACAAGATATTGGTCCAAATAAATACTATGGGATAATATAATTGAATTAATTATATAAGTCCAATATGTCACACCTCCTTTTTGCATACACCCGAAAGGGTATAAAGGAGTTTTTCCAATTAAAGGACAATCGAAACGGGATTTACTATTAAAAGATTCAGAGTCGCCACCTGGGAGATTTATGGTGTCCCAAGTCACCGATTTGAAATCCCGAATCGAGAAAAAGAATGACTCTGTTTAACAGTCCGCGAACCAGAAATCTGGGTAAGGAATTCTGTTAACCCAGGAGAAGGTGTTCGGCATTCCCGAGTTCTGTGGTTCTAGCACGGTCGCTTAACTGTTATATTCAGCTTAAATATCTGATTTTAAATAATTATGGACCTATGTGCAAGTTTTAATTTTAACCGTTTTTATTCATTTTTTAGAGAAAATTGCAACGTTATTAAAACACGTCTTGAACCACGTCACATAAACGCACCCGTGATTTTTGACATATTTTAATATCGTTGAGATTTGGATTTGGGTCATATAAATGTACACCCACGTTTAGGAAGGTAAATTATTAAAATACGCGCCTAAAGCAACTATGCATTTGTAATTTTTGCGAGGGCCATGGAAATTTATTAAACGACACGCCTCAAATTCTAAAATTAAAAGAAATAATCATACGAGGGACAGGCATTTGGGATTTTGTTTGGCTTGGCACGCCCCAATTCTAAATCAAAAGGATATTCGAGCTAAAATTCCGGAGGACCACATCTATTTTATCCAATGAGCTCACCTCCCCCCTCCTTCTAGTTTTGAACTAATCGAAGGTCCATTTCCTTTGAATGCTGGGCCTCACGTCGTATTGTAGCTACAGACCCACGACTTTGAACAATTTTGGCCAACATCAATAACAAGCCCAATTTAGGAAACACTGAAGCTGAAAACAGTGGGGACTCAGGATCGAGTCCCGAAAAGAAATAACATCACTGATTTTAAACACAAAGACAAGGCTCCTTTTAATTTTTTTTTATCACACTACGGACAACCTCAAATCTTTAAGCTTTACATTAATTTTAGCACTGCAATGGAATATAACTCAATGATTCTGGAAAGATTATATTCAAACTGCTAAAGAACCAACTTTACTAATGACTGGCAGCTAAAATGTCAAGTAGTGATAAATATCAGTTAATTCAAATCGCTTGTCATGGTTTAAATACACTCACATGATACCCCAAACTTAAAGCTTAAACCAACACTTCAAACACGATAATTAACCTTTTGAAGCACTGAAAAATCCATACTATATTATAATTAATCATAAGCAGCTTTTATGCCTTAAGAGTGACCGGAATTCAATTACCACAATATATTTTATCATCACCCATACTACCTTCTAACTCAGTTGAGGCCATAAAAAATCGAGGATTCATCAGATTCAAATGAATCTTCCCAAAACGAGAGTTCTACAGTCCCAATTTAATTACAAACATATGAGTCTATATCGTCAAATAGCAGTACTAACTACCAAGCTCAGAACATTTCAAAAGACCAGTACAACAATAACATGAAGAAAAATGTAACTAAGAAAATACCAAATCTATTGCTATGCTTTCAATCTTTCATTTCAATCTTCACTACAGTATTTACATCAAACAAAGCTTAAGGGAAAGTACCTGGAAAATGATAGGAACAAGCAGCAAAAAATCAGTAGCCAAACAGCAAGGCAACAAAATCCAGCAACCTAGAATTTCAACAAAATCAGACTCATACACCCAATGGACCAAAGATTGTTTCAGTAGTATTGAAATTTGGAAACCAAAGATGAAAATCAATTGAATAGTGAAAACTTTCAGTTGTTCTCTTTTCTCTATTTTTAGCACTCAAAATCTCTATGTTTTCTCCGTGTCCCTAATGCCTACAGACCATCTCTCCTTATATATCAGTTAGTATTCCTTTTCAGCCTTTGTACCCCTTTACACTTGTATCCTTTTAGCCTTCTCATTATTACCCTCATGTTAATCTGATTTCCAGCTCATTAAAAGGGCACTAACCATGGTGTCATTCCACTAGCAACCCCTTTTTATTTTTTAATTCATTCTACTGACTTCATGTTTTCTATTTAAAACTGGTGCACCACCTAATATTTGTTAGCAGACTTTATTTTAATTACTGAGGGTCCAAATTCCCCAAACTACCCCCTAAAATCCCATGTTATCCAATATCCCAAGTCCAGACTACCCAAATTACCCCCATGAATACTGTTATTACCCTATAAAGCTCTGAATTCTTATAAACATGATAAACAATTCTCTAAATTGAATCCTAGACAATCAGAACCATATGGTATTAATTTTGAAACCTAAAATAGGTTTATCATGGAATCAGATTAAACTCATATATGAACAATCTGAACTGATATTTAGAAAGAAACAGGCAATTTTGAGATTCGTCCTCTAAAATAATTAACACAATAATTTTGACAGGGAGCCAAAACACCATGAAACACTAAAATGCTTATTTCATAGCAAATATCCTTAAACACAAATTAACTGATTCTAAACAAAAAACTGGAAGTCTAACGATTCAAATGGCAAGTGCAAACATTAATGATTAAATATAGAATCTAGTAACACATCTAAAATCAGAAAACAGAAGCAAACACGACACAGTAAATTGAACAGGAAAACTAAAACTAACAGAAACAAACTAAACTAAAGGGAAGAAACTAGGTTCGAGATAAAATTCCAATAAGAGGGTAGACCCATCAAGAATAAACAGAGAAGAAAAGGAGAAGAGGTGAAAAAATGAAAAAATTGATGCAGGGAAACTTACCGATTAGGCTTGGATTCACTTGGTATCTTGACTCACACGAAACTGAGGCCAATCATTTGTTCTTTGTCAAGAACAAATAAATAACATCAATTTCTGTAGTGAGTCAACCCTCTTATTACGAGAAACACAATCCTAAGTCGACGTATGCCATCAGTTCATCGAGAACTGGTTTTGAAATTTTAGAGCTCAGATTCATATTTGATATTCGAGAGGTTTTAGTAACATTTAAGGGAGAACAATGATGGATTAGGCATGAGGAGGTCAAGGTGGTTGTGTGGTGTAATTTTGGAGGTGTTTGGGAGGTGGCGGCTGCTAGTATTCGTCTCTTCGAATCCAGATTCGAAGAGCTCTGGTGATATTCGAGGGTAGCTGGTTAGAGATTCGGAAAGAGGAGGGTGAGACAGTTCTACGGTGTTAAGATGGGGGTGATTGGCCACCGTCCGCCGCCGTGGGCGATTACCGGCAGGCGGAAGGCGGTGGCATTACAGGGGTCTCCGAAGATGAAGGAGAGGAGTGAGAGAGGGGGGTTTGGTCTGAGGGGTGAGGGG
>MU752180.1:69077-79602 GCA_026770625.1 Nicotiana glauca | reverse complement strand
ATATATATATATATATATATATTCATTAATTTATACACAATAATTATGCATAGACAAATACAAACAATGACAGAAAATATCATAAAAAATCCACAAAATTGCACACAAAGGAAAATTTATTTTATTTTGAGTTCTTTGGGAGTAATTCATGTGAGGCAAAAATCACGTGCTCACAGCTGCCCCTCTTTGCCCGTAAACACGAAGAAGTTTTCGTGCAAAGACAAAGTGNTATCCTTGGCTAAAAAGGAATCAGGTCAATGTAGTTCGGGAAGTTTTGGTAGCTGGGACTACCATAAAGCTGTGATTTTATTGTTACTGCTATTGCTGCTGCTGCTGATACTGCTTACTGACCTCCTTATTACACCATAACAAAAATGAAAAAGTTAGACTAAGCTATAATCTATGCTTTACAAAGATTTATTTTCAAATTTGATCTTGCGACTGTTGTTGCCTTGTTGACTTGTATTTCCCTCCGAAGTTCCTTTGTTGCTGACTTGAATTGTAGTCTTCCCTTTTCCTCATGTGGATGCCTGATTGTTGTTCTTGAACTGCTTCTTCCCTTCCTATGAAACTCGAATTGCTTCCTCCTCAAAACTTGAACTGTCTTCCTTTGACCATTGTTGCCTTTCCTTGGTTCTCCAGGTTGCCGCCTGACTTCCATAACCTCAACTATTTTTCCTTGTTCTCCAGGTGGACGCCTGACTTCCAAAAAATTTACTATTGTTCCTTGTTCTCCAGGTGGACGCCTGACTTTCAAAAACTTCAACTATTGTTCCTTGTTCTCCAGGTGGACGCCTGACTTCCAAAAACTTCAACTATTGTTCCTTGTTCTCCGGGTGGAGGCCTGATTTCAAAAATCTTCAACTATTGTTCCTTGTTCTCCGGGTGGACGCCTGATTTCAAAAATCTTCAACTATTGTTCCTTGTTCTCCGGGTGGACGCCTGACTTTCAAAAACTTCAACTATTGTTCCTTGTTCTCCAGGTGGACGCCTGACTTCCAAAAACTTCAACTATTGTTCCTTGTTCTCCAGGTGGACGCCTGATTTCAAAAATCTTCAACTATTGTTCCTTGTTCCCCAGGTGGACGCCTGATTTCAAAAATCTTCAACTATTGCTCCTTGTTCCCCAGGTGGACGCCTGATTTCAAAAACTGCAACTGTATTCCCTTGTTCTCCAGGTGGGCTCCTGACTTCCAAAAACTTCAACTATTGTTCCTTGTTCTCCATGTGGACGCCTGACTTCCAAAAACTTCAACTATTGTTCCTTGTTCTCCAGGTGGACGCCTGACTTCAAAAACTTCAACTATATTCCCTTATTTTCCATGTGGGCATCTGACTTCAAAAACTTCAACTATTGTTCCTTTTTCTCTAGGTTGACGCCTGACTTTAAAAACTTCAACTATTGTTCCTTGTTCTCCAGGTGGACGCCTGACTTCCAAAAACTTCAACTATTGTTCCTTGTTCTCCAGGTGGACGCCTGATTTCCAAAATCTTCAACTATTATTCCTTGTTCTCCAGGTGAACGCCTGATTTCAAAAACTTCAACTATTGTTCCTTGCTCTCCAGGTGGACGCATGATTTCCCAAAATCTTCAACTATTGTTCCTTGTTCTCCAGGTGGACGCCTGACTTCCAAAAATTTACTATTGTTCCTTGTTCTCCAGGTGGACGCCTGACTTCAAAAACTTCAACTATATTCTCTTGTTTTCCAGGTGGGCGCCCGACTTCAAAAACTTCAACTATTGTTCCTTGTTCTCCAGGTGGACGCCTGACTTTAAAAACTTCAACTATTGTTCCTTGTTCTCCAGGTGGACGCCTGATTTCAAAAATCTTCAACTATATTCCCTTGTTCTCCAGGTGGGCGCCTGACTTCTTGAAATTTTAATTGTATTCCCTTGTTCTCCAGGTGGGCGCCTGACTTTAAAAAAATAAACAAAACAAAAGGAAATTTTCTGCCCTAGTTTAATAGCTGAGTGCATCTGTTAGTGTTACCTGGATCATGTTACTAAATATCTTTAACAATTTAAAAGCTAGATCCCATTATCCAGGAGGGTCCTGAAACCTTTTGGTAAATTACATGTTTCAAAACTACATTATATTCTCTTACTACTAAACCTTTTGTTGTTGTTTTTTTCAAGATAATCTTAATATTATATCACAATATCCAGGAGGGTCCCGAAAATTTCACATCAAATCTTATCTTATGAGTGACAAATGTTATGGCTGGATTAAACTTCCTTACAACATCCCTTACTCTAAATCTTGTTACCTACTGGAAATCTTAAAGCTAGGTCCATTATTCAGGAGGGTCCTGAAAACTCCTAATTGAATCCTATCTCAAACATGCAAACTTTGAAACCAACTTATATTCCTTGGGGTACATTTATGCTAGATTTTGCTACTTATGATTGTTTCGATTTTTTAAAAATAAGTCCCATTTTCCAGGAAGGTCCTGGAAACTTCAAATTAAATCCTATCCTAAGAATGAAAGCTTTAAAGCCAACTTATATCTCTTTTGAATTTTAGACTAAGTCTCATTTTTCAAGAGGGTCCTGAAAATTTCCGGTCATACCTGTCTGGTGCTTGCCTTTCCTTACGGTGGGTTTCTCCGATATAAATGACATTTCCTGCCCCTATTTCAATCAAAAAAAGTCTTTTCATTTTAAAATGTGGTGGTTGGTTGTGATACTCTTGTTGGGGATGGTTTTCTCCTTTCCATGATGTGCTTCGTCTGATTGCCTTGAACTTGGTTGAAAATTTCCGACCTTCTGACTGATCCTTAGCCGCAGGATTCCTAACTATTGTTTTTCACTTCTAGTCTTCTTATCTGACCCCATATATCTCCCATGATAACTGACTCCCACTTGAAGACCTTGCCTGTTTATTGATTAACCACTTTCTCTGTTATCCGTATAACTGAAATACCTTTTCTCCATTCAGACCCAATATCCTCTATATGTTGCATTGCTCATGAACCGACATCCACCCGACCTATGTGTCTCACATGAATCCCAAATCACGTCCATTGCCCCCACTCCGTGTGTATGTTGTTCTTTCTTGACTTAAACTACTGGCCTTGGCCTAGAGGTTTTTTGCTCCTTCACCTGACATGATAACTGATTTCCATTCAAAGACCCTGCTTGTTCCTTGACTAACCACTTCCTTTGTAAACCTTAACCCAGAAAATACCTCTCTTCGTTCGAACCTTATACCTTCTATCAGTTGCATTGCTCATGAACTGACATCTACCAAACCTTTGTGTTTCACGTGATCCCCAAAGCATGTTGATTGTTACCAATTTCAGTGCGCATGTTGCTCTTTCCTGATTTAAACCCCTGGCCTTGGCCTTGAGGTCTATAACCTTTGATTTATGCTTGGAATATCCTGCTTGTCACTGGTCCACCCTTTCTGTCAATCTTATCACAGAATATAGCTTCGATTTGTTCACCCAACACCCTCCATCTGTTGCATTCTCCATGAATTGATATGTACCAAACCTTTGTATTTTGCAGGGATCCCAAAGCATGTTGATTATTACCAGCTCAGTGCGCTTGTTGTTCTTTCCTGACTTATGCCACTTTGATGTACTAGCCAGATCTCGTCTTGTGCAATTGGAAAGCTGATGGCAAATTTTGAAGTCATTTCTCACTTGTTCAGACCAACAGACTCAGGAAGAAGAAGTGAACAAGAAAAAATGAACAGGGTAGAGGACAATGGAAAGAGATGATTCCTAACAAGAAAACTACAAAGTAGAAACCTATCAGATGTAGATACCAACTCTAATGACCGTGACATGCACTCGCGGCCTATTCTATCAAGCAATTCTAATGTTCAGCTCTTGTCGTACCTTTTTGTCGTGAAACTGGGCTTCAATGCTCCGCATATCCAATCTGATTCATAATCCTTATTCGACTTGTAGTGCCTGAAGGGTTTTCACTATCAAGCCTCTCTCATTTTGGTCTTTCTCTCAACTTACAGTCGCCTCAAGGTGCCCGTGAAGGTTTTCACCAATGAGACTCTCTCATTTTTTATTCTTCTCAGCTTTCGTCGCCTTACGGTGCCCGTGAGTGTTTTCACCAATAAGACTCTCTCATTTTCATTATTTTTCCTGCTTGGACCGGAGTGTTGCCCCTGACATGAATCACCTCTACTTGCTCGACTTGGCATCTTTTGAAGACTGATCAGAAGGTCTTTCTTTGGACCATAACGTGGGCTTTTGGATAGGGTTAGAAAGATAGGGTATCAAGGCTCAAAACAATTCAACATGGGTTCAAAATTACAACTTTCGGAATCAGATTTCTTACAACAACCACAACTTCTGCCCCAGTTTCTTGCTTGGGGACTTTTCGATTTTTATTTTTTGATGGGACCGAACCGTGAGGCTGCCTACGTATCCTTAAAATGAATCAGGTCAAACATAGTTCACCTCATAGGAATTACTTTGTTGTTGTGATTTTTCTTTTATTTTTCTTCCTCATTTTCTTCTTTTCTTCCCTTTCTCTTTTTGTTGTTTTGTTCTCCTTTTTCCTTTCTTCTTTTTTTTCTTTTCTCTTTTTTTTTTCTTTTTTTCATTCTTTTTCTTTTTCTTTTCGTTTTCCTTTACTTATCTTTCATGCTTGTGTTTCTAATTTTTGCTACTGATTCCGAAAGAGGGATATGAAAGGAAATAAATAAAACTCAAAGGGGTAACAAAGGATAAAGTATTTAGATAGCAGAACAAAATGTGTTCGTCATTCCAATCTTCAAAATATGCCAAGTACAAACAAATACAATTTAACCAAATAAAATCATACATAGTATCTCTTGACCGCATCAAAATTAATGGTCATCTTTACACACTTGTCTTCTAAATTCGTTAATTACAAAGCACCATTGGACAACACCCTCACTCTCATTACCACGAACGGCCCCTGTCAATTTGGGTAAACTTGCCGTTAACTTCAACTTGATGCGGCAAGATGCATTTCAATAGGGTTTCTTTATGTTCTATCTGCCCCAGTTTCACACAATTCGGGCTCGAATGATCTCAAAGTCCAAATCTGTTCTTATTTCCCTCAAATGCCCCTATCATCTTCCCAATTGCTTCATGATTGAACTAACCTTTAAGATTAGACCTAGAATTATGCGTGCATGTCAATTCACTAGAGTCGATAGGAAAAGAATTATAAAGAGGAAAGAACTAAACAAAAGAAAATGACTAAAAATAATAGAAAACAGAGAATTGCATTAGACAGATGGGGAAAGAGTTTTTACAACAAAACAAGCACAATAAACTAGGGTACAACCCTTATAACAAACCTAGGTAACACTAAATAAGATACTATGACCAAAGGAACTAGACAAAATAAAAGGATAGAAGGGTTTGAGTTACAAGACAATATCTAGATTACAACCCTGAAATAACCTGGACAACAGAAATGACAACAAACTAAGCTACCAAAGCTCCTCTCAGGCTGACCAAGAAATGGAGCAGCTTTCCAATTACCAAGATCAACATCTTAGCCACGGACTTATGCATCAACAATATTAGGACCTTCACAAGTCTTTATCACATTGTTCTTAACAAATTTTTTACGGGTTCCCTTTGCCTGCTCGTTCTTAAAATCAACATCTGATAGCACTGAAAGGTTAGTAGCATGTGGACCTCCGAGGATCTTAGAAGAACTCTCACATTCCTTTTGAAAACAAATCATACCCACCAAATATGTCTCATTACGAACATGCAATGAACTTTGGCTAGTGTCTGCTGCATCTGAATTTTGCACGATAATGTCGCCTGCATCAATAAGCTTCTAAATCGCATTCTTCAGATTCCTACACTTCTCTATGTCATGCATCAGGGCATCTGAGCAATATGCGCACCTTTGAGAAAAATCAAACTTCTTTGGAAGAGGGTTTGGCATTTGTATCTGGGTCGGCTCCAACATGTCCAATTTCCTTAGCCTCTAGAACAGACTGGCATATGACTCTCCTAATGGAGTGAAGGTTTTCTTCTTCCGTAACCTCTCATTCTTAAAGGCTTGATTGGGCCGGAAACTTACTCTAGGGGGTTTTCGGTGGCCTCGTGGGGGTAGATAGGCATTTTGTAGAGCTGGGTACTGGGAAAGTGATGTACGACTCTGGGAGTTCTACGGAGAGAAGCGGCATTGGGGAGGATCATCTGGTACATAAGGATATCCTCGGGGATGATGTCGAGGCTGGAAGTGTTGATCGGGAAAGCCCATCGGATCATCTTTTCTATTTCTCTTTCTTCCACCCAAGCTTACTGGGATGTTCTGAATGTCTTTCGAACAACTCATGATATTGCCTGACTTAATTCCTTCTTCTACCATCTCCCCCATTTTTACCACATCACTAAAAGGCTTACCCAAGGCCGGGATCAAATGACTGAAGTAGGTGGGTCCCTGAGCTTGTAGGAAAATCTCAACCATTTCTTTTTCATCAATCGGGGGATTGACTCGAGCAACTTGCTTCCTCCATCTGAACCCAAACTCCCTAAAGCTTTCATCCGGCCTTTTTTTTTTTCATTTTAGATAGGGAAGAGCGATCTATGGTAATGCCTAGTTTGTATGGAAAGTGTTGAGACATGTCACCCAATGTAAGCCACTTACCGACATCTTGACGATTATACCATTCCAAAGCTGCCCCACTCAAGCTCTCACTGAAATATGCCATCAATAAGTCATCTTTGTCTCCAACACTTCTCATTTCATTGCAGTAATCCCTCAGGTGGGCTACCGGATATCCATACCCATCATACAAGTTAAATTTTGGCACTTTAAACCCTGCGGGAAGGTGAACGTCAGGGGACACAGACAATTCTTTGTAAGACATGCTACCCTGGTCTCCCCTTCCTTTTTTGTTCTTCAAGGATTTTGCTATGCCTTTCAGCCTCCTGGGTATCCCATCTTTCCCTTCTCTTCCTATGAACCTTTCATTTTCAACATGTGGCTCATCCCGCGGACCTTGTTTGTATAAGTAGGGAACCTTGTGGGCAACCTTTGAGGGGTAATATTGGGAATCATGAGCTTGGAGATAAGTGGGTGGATCTGGAGAGTATGGAGGGTCATCTGGCATTGTGTCTGGAGTTTGGGTAAGGGCAGCATCTAGGAAGCTAGTTGGTGGGGGGGGTGGTGCCTTCCCAATCATCCAGGCCTGATACATGTCAGCCATGTGTCGTCTTAACATCTTTGCCTCATCAGTCAAACCAGTGTTCTTTTCAACCAACTGCTTTTGGGCACCGGTCTCAACCAACCCAATTTTGTTGTTATCCGCCATTGACTTTTGGCTTTTATGTTATGGAAAGGAGTTACTTCTTCGGGAACCATAAACCAACCACCTTTCTGAATATTGAAAATGAAGAAAATGGGGGCATCCTGGTAGTGTTAAGTTTTTTAACAGATAGGCAAATGCACATTAAGGATGCAATGCACCTAAGTAATTAATCATTTCTATTATGCATTTGCTTGGTTGCTTGTGTCATCCCAGCTTTTTCTAATTATGACTTCTCCTTTTATTATCACTCACGCCTTTTTTCTATTTTATTTTCTTTTTTCTTTCTTTTAGTTATGGTCAAATCTTATGGAGATTGCCTACGTATCATGACCCCGCATGAATCAGACCGTGCATAGTTCTGGCGGATAAATAAAAAATTGGATATTTTTTTTCAAATTTTCTATAAAAAAATGTATATATTACAACGGCACATTTTATTACAAGATTAACAAATTCTAAAAGACTCTAACATCAAAATGGCAATACAATCTAAAATAGACTAACAGACTCTGACTGACATACTTTTTTTAAAAAAAAAATCATACTGTTTGTCAAAAATTTTCATAAAAATATCCAATTTTGTCAATACAGCCTTTCAGCACTTTTGAAGAAGATTTAAAGGCTCTGTTTGCTAACCGGCCAAAAATTTTGAGAAATGACCAAAGGCGGCTGTTCTCACAAAAACGGCCTTCTGGCGTCCTTTTGGGGATATTCGGCTATTTTGGACAAGAATGACATCACCTTACTTATGGCAAAATTGTGATTTATTTACCCCTAATTTTTTTTTTTCAAAATAGTTGAACCAAATATGGATTGCCTACGTATCCCACATCCGGTGAGAATCATACTTACGTAGTTCTGCCGGACCAACTATATTTTTTTTAAAAAAGATAAAAAAATTGGCAGAGCTTTGCTATCTTTTTTTTGGACACTGATTATTCACAAAAAATGAGTGATTATTTCCCTCACAGATTTTTTTTAAATTCTCCTCTCGTTATTCAAAAGCCGGTCAACATGCAGATCCGAAGCAAATAAATGCACAAGTAGCAAGTATGATGCATCAGGATGGTCCTTTCATTTTTGGTACACCTGTCCTAGACAGACCCAACCTCTGTGTTGAGTCTCCAAAGTCAAATGCACATGATGCAAACAAATGTTCCTACTAGGGATCCGTCATGAGGCTGAGTTATTCTAGGTTCAAAACCTGGGTATTTGTTCTAGACTTGTGTACTCGAGCGGACAACTCGAGTCGAGGAAGGGGCTACGTACCGGGAACCAAAAGGCCATCTGGCTTAGTAACTTGTTCGAGCCTCTTTCTTATTTCAAGATATGACACTAAAAGAATAGGGAGTCTCGAACAACGAGCACATCCCCGAATATGAGAAGAGAAGGGTTTCGTAACAGTTTTATATATACAGTTCAGATAATATCAAAGCAGTAAAAAGCAATATTTAGCACATTTCGCCCAAATATGTAAATAAAATCATATAATAAATTCAAATACAATAATTATTCCAAGCTCGAATTATCAAACCCTGAACAAAAGTTCTGGGTTATTTTCCCCAGCAGAGTCGCCAGAGCTGTCACACCTCCTTTTTACCTACACCCGGAAGGGTATAAAGGAGTTTTTCCAATTAAAGGACAATCGAAATGGGATTTATTATTAAAAGATTCAGAGTCGCCACCTGGGAGATTTATGGTTTCCCAAGTCATCGGTTTGAAATCTCAAATCGAGGAAAAGAATGACTCTGTTTAACAGTCCGCGAACCAGAAATCTGGGTAAGATATTCTATTAACCCGGGAGAAGGTGTTAGGTATTCCTGAGTTCCGTAGTTCTAGCACGGTCGCTTAACTGTTATATTCGGCTTAAATATCTGATTTTAAACAATTATGAATGCAAGTTTTAGTTTTAACTGCTTTTATTTATTTTTTCGAGAAAATTACAACGTTATTAAAACATGTCTCGAACCATGTCACATAAATGCACCCGTGATTTTTGATATATTTTAATATCGTTGAGATTTGGATTTGGGTCACATAAATGTGCACCCGCGTTTAGGAAGGTAAATTATTAAAATACGCGCCTAAAGCAACTATGCATTTGCAACTTTTGCGAGGGCCATGGAAATTTGTTAAACGGCACGCCTCGAATTCTAAAATTAAAAACATAATCATACGAGGGCCAGGCATTTGGGATTTTGTTTGGCTTGGCACGCCCCAATTCTAAATCAAAAGGATATTCGAGCTAGAATTCTGGAGGACCACATCTATTTTATCCAATGGGCTCACCTCCCCCCTCCTTCTAGTTTTGAACTAATCGAAGGTCCATTTCGTTTGAATGCTGGGCCTCACGTCTTTTTGCAGATACAGACCCACGACTTTGAACAATTTGGGCCAACATCAATAACAAGCTCAATTTAGGAAACACTGAAGCTGAAAACAGTGGGGACTCAGGATCGAGTCCCCGAAAGAAATAACATCACTGATTTTAAACAAAAAGACAAGCCTCCTTTTATTAATTACACTACGGGAAACCTCAAATCTTTAAGCTTTACATTAATTTTAGCACTGCAATGGAATAGAACTCAATGATTCTGGAAAGATTATATTCAAACTGCTGAAGAACCAACTTTACTAACGACTGGCAACTGAAATGTCAAGTAGTGATAAATATCAGTTAATTCAAATCGCCTGTCATGGTTTAAACTCACTCACATGATACTCCAAACTTAAAGCTTAAACCAACACTTCAAACATGATAATTAACCTTTTGAAGCACTAAAAATCCATACTATACTATAATTAATCATAAGCAGCTTCTATGCCTTAAGAGTGACAGGAATTCAATTACCACAATATATTTTATCATCACCCATACTACCTTCTCACTCAGTTGAGGCCATAAAAAATCGAGGATTCATCAGATTCAAATGAATCTTCCCAAAACGAGAGTTCTACAGTCCCAATTTAATTACAAACATATGAGTCTATATCGTCAAATAGCAGTACCAAGCTCAGGACATTTCAAAAGACAGTACAACAATAACATGAAGAAAAATGTAACTAAGACAACACCAAATCTATTACTATGCTTTCAATCTTTCATTTCCATCTTCACTACAGTATTTACATCAAACAAAGCTTAAGGGAAAGTACCTGGAAAATGAGAGGAACAAGCAACAAAAAGTCAGTAGCCAAACATCAAGGCAACAAAATCCAGCAACCCAGAATTTCAACAAAATCAGACTCAC